>BLKM01000354.1:1349216-1432717 GCA_013340265.1 Coptotermes formosanus | reverse complement strand
CCACCACCGCCACCACCACCACCACCACCGCCACCACCACCACCACCAAAACAACAACAACAAAACGACTACTATTACTACCACTACAACTACTAATACACCAGCTAGTAAACATTAGCTTTGAGGCCTTCGCTCTTCTGAGATGTTGCGTGCCCTAAGCTGGTAGGTGGTTATCGACGTTTCGGGACAACCTACCGGTCCCACTTTCAAGGGCCCAGGTTGAGCCCTGAAGATGGGATCGGAACGTCAGCAACTAACCACCAACTTATGCAACGTAACATCCCAGAAGAGCAAGCGCTTCAACTACGCCGTGACGGAAGCCTGAACTCTCGCAAGATTCCGCTTTCTTTAGGCTGCCTGAAGATGGAGCAAAGCCGTTCTCTGAAACACGTTTTCAGAAGGCTGTGAGTTAATCAGGCAATGGATAAAGTCCAATTTCGGTGCCAAAATATATTATTAACCCGTTAAAGACTGTGCGATGCAGAAACGGCATGCAATCGCCCAAGAGCCTGACAGTCGCATGGTTATAACTGCGATTAATTGCTTTATTCGAGCGTTAACTGTCAACAACAAATCACAAGGCGGGAAATACCCTCCCTACCTGCTACTGCAACCACAGTGATGGCCGTCATATACAGTATAAGGATGGCAATTTGCTGTGCAGCAATACGACACCTCAAGGACGGTGGTACATGTATCTTAATAGTATTAACGAATCTATAAACAAAGAAATATTACCTTAAGAAAAGTTACAACTCGGATTTCATTAACCCCTTGAAGACTAAAGGAATTGAAGTATTTTTCCACCCAGTGCTCCCCGATTTCCGAAAGTGCATTGCTTTTTGGAAGGTAGCCAGCCAGCCTTCGCCCGTTTGTCTTTCTGCTAAGAGCAGCACGTAAATAAAGATGCGTATGGAGCATCGGTGGAAGGATAATGACAGGGGAAAACCAAAGTACTCGGAGAAAAACCTGTCACAGTGCCACTTTGTCCATAAAAAGTCTTACATGGACAGACGTGGTATCAAAGGCGGGCCTCCGCGGTGACAACCCTCAGCCATGGCACGGTTCTTTTTTAAGACTAAAATTTATCCGCATTATATATGAAGATTCACTTCCTCACACAGGACGAAATGTGTCTCAATTAGAAAGATCATTCGGTGAATGATATACTGGGAAATAGCCACAGTTTACTCTGAGAAGCATGGAACACACACTAAATCAGGCGTCACAAAGTTTCCAAAAACTTAGGAACCAACTGCACATTCTAGGCGTCAGAAGGGTGACAAGAAGCAGTTCCGTACCGAGGACCCACAGTTGTACAGCGATCTGTGAGCCTCACTCTTATATGGCGCTTTCTGCTCGGTGTATGTGAACTGATACACATTTTTGTATGCGTGCAAGAAAAAGTGTAATAATTATGCTGAAAATATTAGGCGCCACCGTTCAAAATTCAGTCGATATGGTAATCAGGCGTCCCGGATTTTTGCACCACTACACAAAACACAATATGTATAGAAAACTACTTTTTAGTGTTAAATCTGGCAGCAGGTATAAGTGTCGCTAACCAGTTGAATTTAAGAGGATAAAAGTTTCGGCACACTTTACGATGAACGATGTGTTTGCACCTTTAACTTCACTTAATGAAATCGGTCGCCGAACAGAACTGCATTTAGAAACTGGTTGCAAATTCAAATCCCTTCGTTCTTACGGCCCAACAAACGTGCCTCTTCTCATACAGTTAAGTTAGAAGAGAAATCTTTGATTGCAGACAACTAGTTACTATAGTTATGCATGAATTAGCTGAGAAATAAAAAGACGTAAGCTTATTAGCTTATCCAGTAACTCTCTACCCGAAATGAAGTACAAATTTAAGCAGTTCTACATGCAATATTTAAAACAAAGAACGTTGGACGCTAGCAAGACTACGATCCGAAGCCCCATTCAGGAGTCTGTATAACTCTTATGGGCCCAATGCCGTATAAACTCGACGGCGCTTTCCGTTGCACCACGTCTAATGTCGAGCTCAAATCGACACTTTATTTTACAGTGTTTTATTTGGGTTTTTCCCAAGCTTCTGACATATAATGGCTGTATGAAATTTCGAAAATTTTCTGGAAAATTAATTTAGACCAGACTGTTCGAATTCACAAAAAGGGTTAACAGCCAACGATATTAAACATAGAGAATTAAAGAACGAAGGAAAATAAAAACACTCAAGTAACGCGAGTTATACATTCTAATTTCATGATTATAATACTCTGCCCTCTGTACTGAGACACACACATTACTTAGTTTCTGGCAGACAACAGACGGATCTATTTATATGCTTCCGCCTACTACATTACTGATCCGTCGGAACCACCTATTGAGCACATCGATGCTGAGTGTTTTGGTACTCGTTTAACAGATGTTCCTTCAAATTTAGTTGCTGTTTTGTGGTCATATCAAAAAGTAGGTCATGTAACATAAAGCAAGACAATTATGCTTAAAACAGCTTTGCCCTTTGACAAGAACTGATACGGTATTTCCAAAAAAGTAAATAATAATAATAATAATAATAATAATAATAATAATAATAATAATAAGCGAAGAAGCTCGTCAAAAAATTTGAAGCTGGAACGTTCCGCGTGTGAGTGAAACGTTTTACCACTGAGAAAATCTGTGGTGTATAATACACCCTTTAGTGTGCAATATCTATGCAATAAAATGCTCGTTTGATTTACAACACAATAATATGTGAAGAATGATTATAAATTCATAACCGCAAATCCGCTGGCCAAAATGAAGCACCTTTATGTGTAACTAAACATTTCAGGTAATTACAGACTTTAGATGAAAGCTCAAACAGCAATAAAAAGCGGGAGATCATATTACAGCTTGCGTGCTGGGCCCAGCCTTGTGTTTGTCTGCTGCTTAAAGTGATGCCACTTAGGCTTCTGTAGTTACCCACAAATCACAGTGCAAAGAAGACCTTTAGTTGATGGCCCGCGGCAGTTCCTTGCAATGGCGATCTTCTTGCCTCCTTCCGTTGGGCAGTCGCCGGGGGCGCGCCCCCCCCCCGGGCCGCCCAAGATGTGCCAGTTGTATGATTAGTGCTGTAATAACTAAGATTTGCTGCCAGCAGATACCTTGAAGAGAGAGAGAGAGAAAAAGGGCAAGGCAAGGCATGGCAACTTTTTGGACATTAACAGTAAGTGGCAAGAGTAAACACAAAATTATCCACACATTCTTCTCCTTCCGTGGCGCAACAACCCGTCTTTGGCCTAGGACGCATTGCTGTGGAGGTTCCTACATCACACACAACTAGACACGCACACGCGGTAGGAATCCTCTGAACGAGTGATCGGCTGGTCGCAGATGCCCCTACAGACACGACAAATAACCAACACAAGAGACGAATATCCATTCTCTAAGAGGGACTCGAACCCGCGATCCCAGCAATCAAGCAGTCTTAGACCGCACGGCCAAAGGGATCGAAAACCAAACATTACACGCTATTAAGCACAAGTTGCAAGTGCAAACACAAAGACTAGCCACACATTGCACATCGTTAACAACACAGCCAATGTACGTACAGATGTAACACTGAGGCGCGTTCGCGCAACCACTGTTGCCGCGGAAAAGCAACAAGTATTAAACATTCTGAGTGTGCGTTTGTAGCCTTCGGTATCCAGCATTAATCTGTTTAATAAGCAAGTAAATACACAAAAAATTCATTGCATTGGAAAAATAAATTAACCTCAGAAGAATAAAAGTTTATACGTTACAAACACCACTAATATCTCGTTTTAAAAATTAACTATAATTTCTCGATTGGACTTATATTTAAGAAAGAAACTAGCGAAATGCTACACTTGTATGGTGCTAAAAGCTGGACTCTTCGGACAGTAGATCAGACATATCTTGGAAGTTTCCAAATGTGGTGCTGGAGAAGGCTGGAGAAGATCAATTGCACTGATTGTGTGAAAAATGAAGCATTACAAAGAGGCAAGGAGGAAAGAAACATGCTGCATACAATAAAAGAAAGAAGGCTAACTAGATTGGTCATACCTTGCGCAGGAACTGCTTTCTAAAACACGTTATCGAAGGAATGATGGACCGAGAAGACGAGGTATAAGAAGTAAGCAGCTTTTAGATGACCTTAAGAAAACGAGAAGACACTGGCACTGAACCAGGAAGCATTAGATCGCACTCGCTGGGAAACTCGCTTTGGAAGAGGCTATGGACCCCTCGCAAGACGGGCTACCCGATTATTGAATCTGCGAAATGCTAAAATAGGACATGAGCACTTGTTAATTATTTTTACTGTCGAAACTGCAACAAAACTTACGTAAATTACAGCTCAGTCATGCAATTAAGAACGTGGAAGTTCATGGCTTTAACGATTCGTTTCGTACCGATGGTATAAATTCTATACCCATGAATTTTATTATGAGTCGCTTAAGCAAACAGAACGATCAATCAACCATTTCGATACGATCCACTAAAAGCGAAGAGTCCATTACAGTACGGAAATGACATCGCGGAGTCTCTGAACTTCCTGTTCCAACAATAACTGTACGTCAGTCGGTCGGCTAGTGTCACCTGTTCTTTGTCTAGTTCATTTTTTGTCAACTTCTTCTTTACTGACTTGACTTTGGCATGGCTTGAGAACAGAATTTACCTCTAAGTTAAGCGAATGTGAAACACAACTGTGTGAAATCAGGTTGCAGTTTTAACCATTTAAAACACTGCTTTAACATTTTGAACAGCATTCCTTAACTTTACATTGGTACAAGTTGTACTTACGGGTTTCGTAGCTCGCTGACTGTCCGTTCTATCAGTCAAACCTGTTCGTGAATTTTATCTAACGCACCTCAAGATAATATTAATACAAATTATTTAACGACCGCAGTACCCAACAGTTAAAAATATCTGTTTGAAATACTGTCACTAGATTTCATACAGGACCAATTAAACTCAGTCCTGCCGCTACCAAATACTGAACGGCAAAGTATTTAGCTCAATATGGTTAAACTCCACCGCTTCACCGATTTTGTTCTTAGCGATTCCAAGGGAACAGAAGTCCGGAAAAAAAAAAGCATCTTGTTTCTCTCTTCATGCCCTACGTGAAGACAATTTTGAGCAGTGTAATAATCGTACCGGGCATCTTTACCATGTCAGAATAGTCTTCAAAACGAGACACGCCATTAGGATAAATATTCAATAAAATGCTATCACTATCCGTGATTTCAGGCTTCCGAAGCAATGATGATGAGATCTGCGCTCTTCTGGGGTATAACGCAGCGTCGAGCGGTAATCGTTTACCGACGTTTCGGGACAACGTATCGGTCCCATCATCGGTACCGCGTGTTTCTCTTGCCGGCTTTCTGCTCTTCTTGGACTTCTTTACCCTTGAAGATGGAATCGATATGCTGTCCCGAAACGTCGGTAAAGGATTACCACTCGACGCTGCGTAATACCCCAGAAGAGCGCAGATCTCAAATGCTATCACTGTACACCAAAAAGTAAACCGATCCCATAGTTATTTATTTATTTATTTACTTATTTACGTGAACATTTCCAACACGTTTCGGTCTATAATAAAGCATCTTCAGGGAAAAATATGATGGCAATATTGGAAACCACCGAATGCTCCTGGCATTTGCGAAGTACGTTCTGTTCAGGCAGTACAATTACAATGAAATGTATGTGTCGAAAGGCCTTTGGACTTTGGACACAAGCAGGCGAATCATCGTGACTTTTCCACCCTATAGGCGGCGTCAACATTTTTCTCCTTCGAAAGGTTGCCGACTAAAATCAGCTTGTACTGTCATGTACGCTAACGGAAACATTACAAAAATTCAGACCATTACACGCTACTGACCGTGACTTATACGTCTGGCTTGTCAGACGTCGGCAGTTCATCCCAGAATATTTTGTTAAAGCCGCGCTGCCGGCGATGTCTGCAGATAACGGTGCAGAAATTCCACAGACACTACAGCGAATCAGTTCGGCCTGTCGATAGTCCGGACGACCGAGGGACTACTGCGCGCGCGCGCGCGCACGCACGCACACACACACACAGATATAAATATGTGTATTTTCATTCCTCACTTTTCGCGGGTCCGTATTTCGAGGCTTCGTAAATTCGTGGGGTCACCCCCAAAATAAAAATACATAACTCAGACCCTTCAACGGACAGGAGCATCAAAACTGTTCGACAACTCGAACCGGTCTTCGAGCCATACCACAAGATGTTCAAGGCGTTGAAGGGGGGGGGGGAGCTCCCATCACAAAGTTTCGGCAAAGAAAAGAAAAACACTAAAAAATATTGAAACGTTTTTTGGGAGGGACAGTCAATTATTCGCGGTTTTTGCTTTCGGCGCGGGGTCTTGGAACCTAACCCCAGCGAAAAGCGAGGGATGACTATATATACGTATATGAACTTCAAGGTATATACACTGTATACGTAACACATACACAGTGTTAAGAGATCTGAGGCAAGCCTTCGCTTCTGTTGTCTCAAAATCCCCAATTTTCTGCAAAAAGTATACAGGGGACCAAATGGACTATTTTACCTCTTTCTACAATATTTTTTGAAATTTGGGCCAGACGGACAGACTACAGAACGTCAAATTTGAGGATGATTAGTGAATACTGATTTCACAAGGTTTCGCATGGAAAGAACTGTCACATCATTTAAAGCCATATCCTGGTATTTACTCGGAAGTATTAAACAAAAACACGAAACAGTCACCACAGCCGCCCAGCCGTACTTCCGATAGGAAAATTCCCCAGTATGTCATTTTATGGAAATTCTTTCGTCCATTTTAAAATACTTACATACAGACAGGCTGGCGGAGGGAACAGATATAGAAAAGCTACTAAGTAAATTTTCGTAACTCCATCATCGCCCAAACATATGTTAGACGATTTGGTCTGTTACGAACTTTCGTAACTTACAGTTCAAAAAGCGCCAAGAAAAGACTAATATGTTTTAAAAATATTACAAGCTACTGAATTCACATTTTACTGGTAACTATAGCCTATATCGCATTTTTGTCACCGTTTTCTAAGCGCAATTATATCAAAACATTTCCGCTACTGAAATGCGCCATTTTTGCTGCCACATTAAAAAACTGTAGGCCCACTGCAAACATTTCCTAAAGCAACTTTGAGAGTTTCAGCATCGACCGTGAACGGTTCGCTTACTTATACATCCAACAGTTAAAGAATTCGAGACTAGACAAGGTGTCAACTTGGCTAAGCAAGCACTGTCGTCGTCCAGCCAGCCTTTTGAATCATACTGCCATAGAAATCTAAGACGGCATTGGGACAACGGAAAGATTTAATTGATTATAAGCGGTTGACAGTAACAACGCGAGCTGTCTCGTTCAAAAGTTTGTACACCTATTATTTGTTACATGTAGACCATATGAAGTGAGGCATGACCTTGCAATGTCATCAGTGCCGACGAGACGGGGGAAAAGCCGGTACAAATTACAGGGGTCAGGCGGTTCGGAAGGGGGCCCGGGGTCCCAATATGTTGCATAATTTTTGTCTCTTTCGGTAATATAATCTGTCGACTGTACAAATTAACCCTTTCAGACCAAGCCCCAGTCACTCTGCAACTGAGAGGCCGTCTTTCCGATTTAATGTAAAAATTTTTAGCCCGTCCACCCTTGGTACAGGGGCACGAAATTTTTTTTCACCGGCGCCCGAACCCGCTGTGGGCGGCCCTGGATGTCATGGGGTTAGGTTTTAGGATCCAGCTGTTAGAGCAGTCTATCATATTTTGCGTTGTTGTTACTGCGAATAGAACGGGATACTGGATGCTCAGAACACTCGTCTGGGTACGCAGTAAGAACGCATATTGGCGGTGTTTAAAAGCGGTTTGGGAAAGCTGTCATTAAAATGTATTACGTTTGAAGTTTTACGGTCAGAAAAATTCGTGTTGTGATTGTCTAGGTTATGACACCGAGCGGCTGGTAAGAACCGGCGTATCCCAGCTAAAAACCGATACCACCCGCCAAACTACACGCAAGATCAAAGTATGAATAGTACAACAAACCTCAGAATAATACACTTTGCTGTGTGTCGATTAAACTCAGAGCATTATAGAATGCAGACGAAACAACAATCAATAATACACAATGACGCAATAAATATTATTCTTAGGAGTACATTCTTGAATGCTTGCAGTTCCTTTCCATCTCTGGCAAAAAATGTTTCCCAACTCTGTGCAATATGACCACAGGCGAGAATGTACTTATGCAGATGAACACAGCCGTAAAATCAGTTAAAATCCGTCATCACCGTTCTATTCCATATTGCTTCTCTATGTGCCACTTGCTTTAATATTAGGAAACCTCGCCATTTTATCCCCAGAGTGTGCGTGTACTTACGTTCTGCGTGTGATTCTCACACTCAAGAGCTATTATCCCCTTACACAGCAATAACGGACTGGTCTTTGAAGCGAAGAAGCAGTGACTTTCTTGTGAGGGACAGAATTACTTTTTATATATTACGTAGACAGACTTCAGGCTTCAGAAGGCTGTGCCATGGCGCCATGGGTCAGGCAGGAAGTCAAATCGCCAGCCTCTCAACGTGAAGGCCCGCGTTTGATCCGGGACTACGCGATGTGAAATGTGTGGTGGGCAAAGTGGGATTTGGCGAGGTTTTTCCCCGAGTATTTCGTTTTCACTCTGTCAGTACCATTCCACCAATGTTCCATACTCGTCTTCATCTCGAGATTATTACCATAAGGACAAGTGGGTGAAGCTGGAGAAATTTCAAATAAAATATTCGGAGCGCACTCTACAGAGAAGTGCATGCAGGTTCGGACTGCAGAGAGTGAAATGAACTGTCGCTAAGCAGAAGAGAGCTCACACCCGACCTAAATGAACAGCCGAATGCAATCACGTGGAACAAATAAAGTCCATTTCTCATTTTAGACACGATCCGTAGCTCCATGCAAGGTCAACACAAGGACAAACGTTACTAAATTTGTGAGATCGATTTGATCATTCACCAGGTTCTTAATCACCTTGTACAACGACGCCGTTCTGCTCGGTAATTCGGCTTCCAACTTGCTTCATTCTTCTCTCGCCTTCTATTCTTCTACTACACACATTTTTATTGGTCACTTCCTTTTTTCATGCCCTTGGTCTTTTCTTTTTCAAATCGAAATGGGTGAAGCTCCTCGACACGAACGTACAAAGGGTTAAATTACTGTTCTAGGAATGTTCCAGTAACGCAGGGCCGCACGGGACCACACAGTCCCCAGACCTCGGTCTTGCGTAGATACAAAAAATTTAGTCTTTGACACGGAGAGGATATTTTGATGTAAGAGACATTAGGTGACAGCAGAATGAAGCGTAAGGATTTGGGCTCTGTCGTTATTGCTAACTAACTAACTAACTAACTAACTAACTAACTAACTAACTAACTGATTGACTGACTGACTGACTAACTAACTAACGAACAAACAAACAAACTAACCAACCAACCAATCAACCAACCAACAAACCAGCTAATTAATTATCTAACTAACTCCGCGGGGTAGAATTCTTGAGAAAATGACAGTTCCTCAGTTAATAAAAATTCCCCGCCATTTTTACCTTCCCTGAGCCAGATCAATCCAGTCCAAGGCTCTTATCCTATTCCTTAAAGATCCGCTTGTTAGTATCCTCACGACTGGAATAAAATTTACCGTTATTACTGCTCGAGTTATTAAATTAACCCTTTAAAGACGAAGCGTATCTGTTTTATATAAGGACTCAGTGCGTACCTCGTTGTAAACACTCTCCACTCCGGTTATAAAAACTAATCTCTTAATGTTTTATAAGGCAAAAGTTGCTGTTTGTTCTGAGATCCGTACAAAACACATAAACGCAATGTGGGCACCACGTACAATTTTTTAATGTTAAACCTGGTGGTGTGTAAAGTTACCGCTAGGCGTTGAAAGGTTAAGGAAGAACAGATAGGCAGAATATATAGCACGCAAAGCACAGAAAAGCATATGATGCATGTTAAGCTAACGTCACAGCACAGTGGATCACTCCTCACTCGCATTCAGGAGGTATCGACTTCAGTACCCGCTCGGGACACCAACTACTCTGTTTGAGAAGGCCGCGGTCCTCATTTTCTTCAGACACGTGCTGACACGTTCTCACAAAGCAGACAACTACAGCTTTCTGGCACACTCATTATAATTCATTGCTCAATGAGAATTCTGCTGTACTATGGTATATAACCTCAGCTACTGACAGCGTCGATAAATAAAAAATAAACAAGTGAATGAGTTTACACTTTTGTTATAGAACATCAGGCATTGCGTGGAGACATTTCTGGAGATCAGTACATAGGCCTAGCTGTATGATTTTAACCTTTTAAAGCCTAGCGGTAACTTTACATATGACCAGGTTTAACATTAAAAAATTCTACGTGGTGCCCACATTGCGTTTATGTGTTTTGTACGGATCTCAGAACAAACAGCAACTTTTGCCATACAAAACATTAAGAGATCGGTTTCTACAACCGAAGAGGAGAGTGTTTACAGCGCGGTACGCACTGAGTCCTTATATAAAACAGATACGCTTCGTCTTTAAAGGGTTACTCTAACAGTTAGGACGACATGTTTGGTTTTCTCGCTAAGCCAATCAAAGTGGATCCTGTCCAGTGCAGTGAAGTGAGCAGCAGCAGCATACCGTACAGAAATAGGGTGACAGATATCAGGCTATTGGCATTTTATAATTCATTATATATGTCACGAAGCAGAAGGGCTAAATAGTGAAAATTTTTGCGATCAGATCTGTTGGTCTGCTAGTTCCACAACTCTCTGCCGTTTTAACACTGTACGATTACATGGACGAGAAACTCACTCGCACACATGCACGCACACACATACACAGAGTTGAAGAGTGCTAACACGATCTTGGCCTGGAAGCACAACGTACTGTCTCCCTCACACACATGACATGTCATGGGTCTTCTAACTGCGTCCTGCGTGTCTAGTTCTGCTCAGCACACGCCAATACGATGTGGCAAGGACTCCAGGGTCGGGCTGGCAGGACCTGATTAGCGATGCTGAATCTGGTCTGTTCTCCCACATTCTAGCATACGGACAGCCACTGAACCATGAAAATAATAATAATAATAATAATAATAATAATTATTATTATTATTATTATCATCATCATCATCATCATCGTCATTATCATTTTTCATCGTGTTAGAATGGACATACAACCACTTGAGTTACACTAAAATTTGTCTTCATTTTCCAGTCACGAGTACCTGTAAGCTCTAACAACAACGAATATTTCACATGCCTGCCCTCATCGCGAGCAAACACTAAGTACCTAACTCTATGGAGCAGAGTCTTCTTGAGAAGCTAACAGGTCCTCAGCTAGTCAAGAAATTCCCCGCATTTTATGAAACCCGAAGGTTCATTACCGCATTTATAACAGTGCGCCACCTGTCCCTATCCTGAGCTACGTCAATCCAGTCCATACCCCTCCATCCTACTTCTTGAAGATCCATTTTAATATCATCATCCTATCTACGCCTGGGTCTCCCAGGTGTTCTAACTCGCTGATTATTTATCGGAATTCAAAAAGTTTCGAACAAAATGATGCGGGAAATTAAACAAATACTTATACTGAATAAGCTTTTCTCTTAACGACTTATGACATAATTAAGCAAAAGTTGGCTTCTGTCATCCTTACGCTGACAGTAATTAAGCTTTGTACTAGCCGTCACTGCACAGAGAAACAAAGTGTCAGAACTGTCACCGTATGATTACGTTTCGTAACTTATTTATTCCTAAGATTACTCCTCAGCTTTCTATCCCGTAGATCACCCACCAGCCGCCACTGATATATAAATATATGTGGTTCAGTGAAGCCTGAAGGAACACAAAGCAGTCTACAATGTTCTAACTTGAAGCACCTGACACAGGTGGGAGCAGAATTCCCTTAATCTTCTCTGTGATAAATAAGATGAACATTATTGGCTTCCATTTGTTGGAATGAACGGAGATTTTCAGATTCTCCTGTCTATTTCGGACATCTATTAAGTTCCATTATTTCTTTAAACTGATGATTAACTGCTTGTAATAGCGTCTAAAAGTCATATAAAGACCTTACGGAATCGGAATGGATTAAAACTAACGACATGTTCCCGCATGCTGTCTCTTTTAGGTGAGAATGTGAAGGAGTTCCACAGCCGGTCTGACCGTGGTGAAAAAAAAAGCCCCCTCTTCTTGTGCTGCTTTACCTTGAACATGCACGCACTAACGATCCCTCGAACAGTCGAGAAATGCTCACCCAAAGACACAGCGTCACACCACCGACAACAAAAGTTTTCAGCAATACCGCCGTGAGTAGTCCAAATCCCGCAGAGTAGACTTACTCCTGTTCTTAAGGAAATTTAAACGAACGTGTGACGTAAGAAATAAGTTCGTACTGGACGTGTTCGGAAAATTTCGGAAAGCGACTATTAGTTTCCTCACATCTGTCTGCCTGTCTGCAAGGAACAACTCGGCTCCCACTGGAAGAATTTTCATGAAATTTGATATTTGAGTAGGGTATTTTGCGGAAGCCTTTTGAGAAAATTCAAGTTTCATTAAAATCTGACAAGACTAACAGGTACTTTATATGAAGACCTATGTATGTTTATAATATCTCGCTCAATTATTCTTAGAATGGGAAATGTTTCGGACAAAAGGTGTAGAGAAAGTCAAAACACATTTTATGTTCGATAAATTTATTTTTCTGAAAATCGTGCCGCTTATGAGATAATGTGGAAAAATATGGCAGAGCCAGACAGGCTACAGATGGCAATATAATACGGCGCCAGCGCTTTGCATATTTGATAACTAAGACTACAGACACAAATCAGAATATGTAATCCTTATTGCCTTTCCACGGCAACAATGGCTGCAGGAACGCGCCCCAGTGTTATGTTATACGTTCACTGCCCGTTTCTTTTGGTACAGTTTACTTAAATACAAGTCCGCACGAAAAACCTGCACTTCACTTCGTCTGACATTAAAATCAAACTTTATGTGTGACGGCGTACAAAATAATACCACTTGTCAAACATGATGTTCGTCTTCAGGGTCCTGGAGCTCGCAACACGGACCGGCAGCACCCCCCCCCCCACCGGCCTTTGTAGAGGCGGCAAATCCCCCCTCCCTCAGCACTGGAGTGGCACATCATAAATGGCAAAGACGTAACATAAAGAAGGAATGCTTGTTAGCAGTTGGTACAAAATACGTGCGTAGTTATACTGGTAAGTCGTTTGCCGAGATATGCTACGAAGATGGGAAGGATTCTAGTTAAACTGAACCAGTGGTGCAGATAATCAGTTGGGGACCCCCTGTAATTATTAGCGAGTTGTAAGTTTGGGGCCCCCCACGCCGCGGGGTCTGCGAGGGCCTTATCTACGCCACTGAATGGAAGCCTTGTGACCACGGCATGGCGCATTCTAAGAAGACGGGCGTCCAGATATGGAGGGCATCTGCTCGTCGCGACCAGCCGACAAAGGCCTTCGTTCGCCACGGGTCCAGCAACTAACACGTTACTATCACAAAATGTCTCAAACTGCATCAGCTTCAGTGCCGTGATCTTATGACGATGATGAAAGCAGTCTTATTTAACCAGCTACGAAACGATCAGCTTAGTTTAAACTTGGATACGCAACGCCCCTAGCTGGCACCACGTTTACCCGGTGGGGGCCAGTGTCAGCCTGGATTGAAAACTATTTGCATATTCCGAGAATAACTTGTGGCTTTTCTACAAACTGAAGCTAAAAAAATTATCCATTAATCAGTATATATCCGACACAAAATTGGAAGGCTAAATGCCAAAAACCTTCAGATTTTGGTCTTCTGGGTTGTAGCACGGGGTGGCCCCCATTACTGACCACCATCTTTGGAGGAAAACCCCTGAAAATTGACACAGCACCTTCAACCGAAATGTTGGTATGAGACACACCTCAGAACACTGCAATGTGAAGAGAACCGACTTGCTTCTTTTAGAAAATTTACACGACTAAGGACTAGCAATATCTGAAAACAGAGACACACCCGAAAGATTCGGTGTCACCTTACTGTACATCCTGCAGCATTACGGAAAAGACAGCTGAATAAAAAGTTCGTCAAATTGAAGTGGGTGCTTCACGAGAAGGATCAAGTGAAAACCGGTTTAGGCTTACAGTATAAGAACACCTCACTATTTTCCATTCAGTGACATAATAATGAAATGACACAGTAAAACTTGAGGTTCTTCAAGCGATAACTCCTTACCTAGCAAACTAGAGGGCGTCACTACCAAAAATGCATATTATTTAACACAATATTCAGTTAAATATTTCATTGTTGTGTAAGCGTCTCTAGCTCTTCCTTCTTCTGCTGGAAAGTAAGGGTTTTGTGACTTAAACCTCTTTTCCGTAACGTCATAGACTTGTTTCACATAAATTATCCGTGTATTGGTTTTGTCCTCATTTACTGAGAACAGAATGCGTCACGTCCAGTGGGTACCGCTATGTTAACTCCGCAGGACCAGTGCTGGGTCACGGAGGTTGTGGACAGGCGATTGGAGCGCTGCTGCGGCTTGCGCTCTGTACTACAGGACCAATGGAGATCCTATGTCTGATAAAGTGGCAGTCTCGCCTTTTATTAAAAGTAGGGATAATTCCCTTTATAAACCATGGGAAATGTGTCGTTGCCATGTTTGACAGGAAGACTGCATGGAGGATTCGTATAGGAACGACTGAAGCCAACGCCTTCAGAACATTTATCACAGTCTCATACATTTACAAAAACTGAGCGATTAACCCTTTAAAGACGAAGTATGTGTGTTTTATATAAGGACTCAGTGTGTACCGCGCTGTAAACACTCTCCTCTTCGGTTATAAAAACCAGTCTCTTAGTGTTGTTTAAGGCAAAAGTTGCTGTTTGTTCTGAGATCCGTACAAAACACATAAACGCAATGTGGGCACCACGTAGAATTTTTTAATGTTAAACCTGGCGGTACGTAAAGTTACCTCTAGGCTTTAAAAGGTTAAGCACTAATATTACATCAATCCCTCCATAAAACACTCATTAAGTCCACAATGACTTACGCCTGTCCTGCTTGGGAATTTGCGGCAGACACCCAAATTTCGAAATTGTAGCGCCTGTAAAATAACGTTCCGCGCATGACTGGGAATTTTTCAAGAAGGACATCGACACACGATTTGCATCTGGATATCAAAATTGAGTAGCTACTTTTGTGGTTTCGTCACGAAATTAACTAAAACAAAATCCGTGTCCATCCAAAATTTCACGGTCTATTTTGCCTTCGAGAAATTTTAGTAAAACTCGCCACCTCAAATTTTACGAAAGACTGCTGGAAGCTTCTCAAGAAGTTAAAGGTGAACGGCAAGATAGGTGTACCTCGTAGCAGCATGACAGAGTGATGGGAGTATAAGAACTTCATTATACCTCCAAGATTGTCATTATAAATAAATTAAAATTACTACTGTGCCTAAGCCCTACGCAAAGAATGTCATACGTAAAATGATTAAGTTATTCGTGTACTTAAATAAACACTGCGCCACGAAGACCTAGGAGAGAGTGGAGGTATAGCTCCAGGCATTCTTAAGCCCCTAATTAGATAAAGGTGAATAATCGACTTCAGCTCGCGGCCGCTTTATCACCGAGGTAGGAGCCACTATTACCCATTCAATAAGATATTGGGTGGGGTCCATAGCTGGTCTTATCGTCACATAATTCTACGTGTTGCCAGTAAGTTAGTTGTTGGGTACGATGCTCATCTTTATTTTAAAACTCAGTCACTCGGTGTAGTGACTAGCACTCGGGCTGGACAACCGAGGGATCGTGGTTCGATTCCCGACAAGGCCAAGAGATTTACCTCTTCTCCAAAACTCCCAGACCTGCTCTGCTGCCCACCCTACCCCCTAATCAATGGGTATCGGGGGCCTTTTACCCGGGGTAAAGCGGTGGGGGCGTGAAGTTTATCACTCACTTCCCTCTAGCGCCAAGGTTAGAAATGGGTGGAGTTATATTTCCACTCCCGCACATGCCTTTATGGCGTGGATAAGGATAGGTTTGTTTTTAATTTAAAAATGTATTAAAAGACGCTAAGTTTTTCATCAATTAAGCACACCCCATTTGTTTATAAAATGCTACCGCCTGAGGATGACTTCGTCGTAGGTCGAAACATGGTTAGATATATTACGCAACCTTCAATATACATGCGGCTGTGTTCAGCATAATCTCGTATTTTACTTAACAAAAACAAACCTTTTAATTTCTCGTGGGACTGAAAACTAAATGAAAAGAAATATTAAACTTTGCATTATTTAGATCTTATCTCTGGCATTTGCAGAGTTAAAATTACACTCGACTTCTCTCTTCAGACTGCAACCAGAATACCCTTAAACCTCTATATTACATGTGGATAGGCATATTTATTCATGTTTTCCGTGTTGTTTTGCTACTGGCTGATACAACTGAGCCCAGCGAGAAACCAGTCACCGTACACAGAGAGCTAACCTGGGTAACCTCCACTGCTGACAGTTCAGTCCAGTCAGGTCCAGTCGCCATACTGAGTCGCACAGCAGTGAAAACAGCGCAGATCCTGGGTCTGACAGTTGTCGAAATTCAAAACGTCATGCACAGTTCACACGTGTACATTATTTCTTTTGTGCCATGTAATAATACGTAAACAACTTCAAACACAATTCGCACTGGCCCTATTCACTTGCCGCCATTCGAATAAACATCCCAAAACATGTAATCGATAGTCGAATTTTCCTATTGAAAGAGTGTTCGATCGTACAGATCGATATTGCTGCTGTCCGCCAGAACGAACGGAGAAGGGAGGGTGGGGTGGAGGGGCTGAGCGAGTTCCGACCTGTCGCGCACTCAACGTAACTGAGTGATACAAGAGTACACAGTACTGCAAATTCGCGGCTATTCGCGCTCGCGTCTGGACAATAAATACAGCTGGCTCAACGTTACTACCAAATGATTCGCCCATGTCTGCGTCTTTACATTAGTTTCATGTTCCCATGTTTGAACGTAATGTAGACACGGAACCTGAAGTGCACTTAACCGTGCTATAAAAAATGTACCTTATCTAAATATAACAATAACAATGCAAGATCTGTGGGACGGAAATCTGCAGCACGAAAGTAGGGTTTATTATCATTACTACTCTTATCTTCTGGGATGTGACGCCGCGTACACTATTAAAAAGGTACCAATGTTTGGGACAATAATGCTGTGTGCTTCACAAGGAAGTAAAGATTGGTACGGCTTATCAGTTCTGTCTCCCTTTAAGGACAGAAAACAAGCTAAAAACAGCCCTCCCGATACTCAAACCGCGAGGATCGCTTTCTTCAGCTGTCACGCGCCTCAGTAACTAACTAACTAACTTGATGGAACACAGTCGAGAAGCTATTAGTTCCCAGCTATTCAAGGAACCGGAAGGTTTATTAGGGTGTTCCAGCCCGCCACTTTTCTCTGTCCTGAGACAAGCCAATCCAGTCCACGCCCTTCAATCCTATTTCTTTAAGGCGCTTTTTAATATTATCCTCTCATCTATGCCAAAGTCTTCCAAGTGATCTATTTTCTTCCGTTTTCCACACGAAAAGCCTGTATGCATTTCTCTTGTCCCCTACACGTGCCACATACCCAGCCCATCACATCCTCCTGGATGCAATCACTAGTTTCCTGTCATTCCCACTATCACACATTCAAATACCTTCCTCAGCATAATTTGCTTTGGGGGACTGAGGAAAACCACAAACCCCTCACTTAACATAAGAGGTCTTGCAAATGGAATGTGAACCCGGGACATCCAACAAATGAATTAGATTAGTAGCCAGTCGACCGCGAAGATCCGTGGATAAAAGCTGAGCGACATAACGAAGTTCAAATTGTGTATCTGCGGTCTGGAATTTATAAGGATGGCAGATGCAATGCCGCGCAGCAATGTGGCACATAAACCACTTTAACGCTCGCATACACGGCGCTGGAGCTGAATGGACAATCAGAGGCGATTCTTCATCTGTTAGACCCGCAAAGAAGAAGAGAAAGAAGCAAGGAATGGATGAGGGGGGATATACTTGAATATGTACAGTTACAGGACAAGAATAGGTAAGAAATGAGAGTGACTATTACTATTTGCTGGCTGGCTCATCCACCGGGTGTTTAGAAATATTACTGCCTTCGAGAAAGCCTTTACATATACATATACAATAAAATTGAGATGTCTGACAGTTATGGACATCATTTTACGAATTCTCACAGTTCACATTTTTGTTCTAGACATTTCGAATCAAATATTACTATAGTCAAGACATCCATGCCTCTAGCGTCAGAATTTAAAACTCATTTACGTAGTAAATACAATGGTGATACGAAGGCCAATGTCTGTAAGTCTTAACTACAAGACATAGATTTAAAATTCAGTGAGAACGAATTAAACAATAAGTGCGGGACTGTTTACTGACTAGGAGTAGGAGGTTATTTCCCTGTTGCAAGTTGCGAGAAATCGCCTAATCATTAGTTATTACCGGATTAATCAAACGGCTTAACATGTAAATTAATCGATTAACCCTCTTAAAATTGAAGGCCAATTAACAGCATTAAAACGTGCAGTTCCTACGCTATACTACACGTAGTGTTTCTCTATTACAAAGACAAACAGTTTAATTATAAAGAGGGAAGGGCTGTTTGTTCTGAATTTCATACGAAACACACAAATTCACTGTGGTGGAAAGTACAGACTTTTCAAATGTTAGAGCAATTGGTAAATAGAGCAGAACTGTGCCTTAAATAACAAAGAGTAATATATCGCATCACTATAACACACCGCCTAATTAATTTCTTTCAGTCAACATATAATCTTATGGCGGATCCCAAATTTGGCAAAAGTGTTATGAAGGAAAGAACAGCCGACACTCCTGTCCTCCGCACCGTTAGTTTTAAATTAGGCCTATAAAAATCCAGTGTAGTTGTTGGTTGCATTTCAAAACATTCTTCAAAAATAAATATTCTTGCGAAACACACGATGTCCCCTTTATCATGTCCCTGAGGAAGGCAGCTCTCATGGAATGCCCCAGCGGATGTCGGCCTTTTATGCGGTAAAGCTGCCTGGCTCCGAAGCGACGTACAAGGGTCTCTCACGCCACCTCCCTCTCTCTCTCTCTATATATATATATATATGTATTTATATACATATACATATATATATTCTGAAATTGTTATCGTATTACTGCTACATTTTGCCTTAATCCCAGGCTCAACAGTGTTGCAGCGTTTTTAAGACGGTATTTTAAAAATAACATTCTGTCACGCTTTGTTACTTGCCACAAGGGCTTACGAAAGAAAACGTGTCAAAAGTTTGTTATTTTGAAATTAGCGACAACATCGGAACACACGCCGTTGTTATTGTCTTGCATCCTCCAAAACCTTGCCGTCGAACTCGAATAAGGACGCTCACAAATGCCTCGTCCCCGTGCAAATACTTCTCTGAAGTCACATTATGATACATCCAAGTCCGACTACAAAATAAAATTGACACAAAATATTTCCACCTTAGTCACATACCATCAAATTTTTGCCTATTACAAGACCTTCTACAAAAGAAACACGTAAAAATTTGACAATCTGTATCCCATCCAGTTCCCCGACTGGTTTGCCGGGCGGGCTTCCTGAGACGGGCATGCGACAAGTTGGAAGACACAGGTAGGCGGGTAGGAACTGCCAGGGGTGTGTAATGTGGGACTGAGAACACATGTGGCATGAGGGCCAATACTGCAAGTAAGCATAATCCGTAAGAAATATGACGGTCCCGTGTATCAGCGCTCATCCCCATCCGCCTCAAAAGAGCTCCCGGCTGAAATTCAGCCGCTTGAGCTGGCAATTAAAAACATTTCCGTCGGGTACCCCAGTCAGGATTGCACAGGGAGGACTCAGTCTTCCTTCCGTGTTAAGATATATCACCTTCAAAGCAGGCAGCACACCCAGACGCAGCTGTAAAGTGTTGAGAAATCGTACATCCAGATGTCACAGCACCACGTCCCTCAAAACCAGATCAGAGTGGGTCAAGAGGGCGAAAATGCACAGCGTCCCTTTTACCGTGTCCCTAAGCACGACAGCTGTCTCAGGATATCCCAGGAAAAGCAGGCTTTATATGCGTTGAAGACTGTATGTTGGGTTGGCCAATAATTTTTATGCATATTAAACCGCTGGCTGAAAACATTCGCAAATAAGAAAAAAAACCCCAATTGACACCAACCAAAGAATGTTCTAGATTTGACTTGAAATTTTGTAGAGGCATGAATTTCGCGTCAATGCGAGGGCTTTATATTTTGGAACGGAAAAACATCGATACAGAGCTTCCATTTCACAGTTCTTGTTCGTGACCTGATGACGGCTCATTTTGTTAGTGGCCTGATGACGGCTCATTTTGTTAGTGGCCTGATGACGGCTCATTTTGTTAGTGGCCTGATGACGGCTCATTTTGTTAGTGGCCTGATGACGGCTCATTTTGTTAGTGGCCTGTTGACGGCTCATTTTGTTAGTGGCCTGATGACGGCTCATTTTGTTAGTGGCCTGTTGACGGCTCATTTTCGGAGCCGAAACTAGTTGCCAAGATAACGTGTGTAATATAGCTTCTTGTGTTTGATTGAAGAGTTAAATAAACATACACTTGTAATTTGATTCACTTTAAAGAAAGGGGGTTAATTTCGATGAACTTAAATCGGGGCAAAAGTGCATGAAAAGGAAGCAGCAGCAACTTGGGCTCTTGGCAAACATTTCATCATTGCTTGAAAACAGACGAAAGCCAAGAAAACCTGTGCTGAGACGGCCTGTCGCAGGAATTTCCAGTAACTTAAATTACGCTTAAAGATTTAGTTTGTACCGCGCAGTAAACACACTGCGTCTCGCTTATGAAAACCAATTATTTAGTGCTGTATAAGAGAGTAATTGCTGCTTGTTCCAGTATCAATGCGAATCGCATCAACACACAGTGTGGGAAAGCTACAGAATTTTTTAAAGTTAAAAATGGTGGTATATAAAGTAAACACCAGGCTTTAAAGGTTAACATAAGCTGACAAAGGGAAACAGCCTGGTACCTGCTCACTCTATGTTTATAATGACTTGCATCCTTCTGCAGCCGTACCTTTATAACGAACTTCCAGATTTTTCGTTATGATAACCCCCAACATCCAGGCAAAATAACCCCCAACATCCAGGCACAATAACCCCCAACATCCAGGCACAATAACCCCAACATCCAGGCACAATAACCCCTAACATCCAGGCACAATAACCCCCAACATCCAGGCACAATAACCCCTAACATCCAGGAATCAATAGCGCTGAGCTAGACTTCTGAAAGTTTAAGCCAGCCGCTAGACACTGGCCACCCCTGTCATTTTCTGATGCTGAAATTTATGCCACATTAGGCTATACTTGTTCGCAGTAGGTCATAGTGTTGCGATAGGATCGGCTGTCTGTCTGCGTTAGGGCAGCAAGTGGCACTGCGTGTACTGACGGGCAGAGAGACGGACGGCCAAACAGAGCATTAATAATAACAACAATAAAAATAATAATAGCAATCAGTCGGTATGGCGACTACGCTACGGACTTGAAGGACCGCAGTTCGAATCCAAGTCGGGGAAGGAAATTTTCTAATCTCCAAAACGACCAGAGAGGCCCTGGTGGGCCCACCCGGCCTGTACTCCAGTGGGTATCGGGATTATTTTCCGGGAGGTAAAGCGGCCGGAGCGTGATGTTTACCACTCACCTCCATCTAGGGCCGAGGTTGAGACTGAACGGAGGTATGCCACTACTCCCTCTCTGTGCCTTCACGGCATGCACGGGACAACTTTACCTTTACCTTTATAACAACAGTAACAACAACAGCCACAACAAGAAGAAAAACAGTACGCAAGTGCTTAACCCCCTGGTGCAGGGGCCATGTTTAAAACATAATGGTCCCCCGGCTAGAAAGAAATTCCGCGTATTGCATACAGTACGTGTTCACAACAGACGGCCACTGCTTCTTTAATGTGTTCCATGTCCGTGCACTATATTATACAAAAACACTAATCACCAACAAATGCACAAAGAGAGTTTTATCATCAATCGTAACACACTCCTACATGTTTCGACCCTGCTGGGTCATCTTCAGGGAGAACTTTTTGTTATCGTTACACTAAGGTTGCACTTTATAGTTGAGTGAGAATGTGCTGTTGACTGTGTACTGCGTTGTTTTTGGAGGCGTGAACCCTCCGCGGTCCCGGCCTGCAGGCCGGGACCGCGGAGAGTGTTTTTGCCACTGCTTCTATCTTGGACCAAAAGTATCAAGTCCACATCACTCACACAATTTCCGTAGGACGTATCTTAACCTTTTAAAGCCTAGTGGTAACTTTACGTACCACCAGGTTTAACATTAAAAATTTCTACGTTGTGCCCACATTGCGTTTATGTGTTTTGTACGGATCTCAGAACAAACAGCAACTTTTGCCTTATAAAACATTAAAAGACTGGTTTTTATAACAGAAGTGGAGAGTGTTTACAGCGCGGTACGCACTGAGTCCTTATATAAAACAGATACGCTTCGTCTTTGAAGGGTTAATGTTATCCTCCAACCAACACAAGTGTTGGATACATTTTTGCATACGCTGGATAGTCACAGAAATCAGATTTATCGCCTTCCTTATAACAGGTACGATATGATAAGATATACTATATGATATTTATTAACTGCAATTGGGTTTTTACCCGGTGGTAGTCGTCCGTACTTGGACTTTTCAAGCAATTCTTCCTCGTTCAAAATATAATTCACAAGAATATTTAATTCTGCCGGGGGGGGGGGGGGGGGCCAAAATCGACTGTGGGTGTTAGGAACTTTAAGAAGGAGCCAAGTTAGAAAGAGGGGAAGACTGGTTTGAATCAGTCCTGAATACACATACACCCCTTTCCTCCACTCTTATCCAGTTTCTTTTACTTGTCCGTCTTCGACTCAGCAGCCCAAAAACATATTCTGAGCTAGAAAAGATATTGGAAGGGCAATTGCCCCCCTTGCCCCCCCCCCCCCCCAGGTTACGTCTATGTCTGTACCGACATGATGCCTCAACATCACAGAAAGGTTAAAACTTAAACAACCGCTGTGAGAACATCAAATCTCCCACAGAATTAGCAAATGACAGGTTGGAAACACCCGTAATAAATTATTGTTTCAAAAGTTGCCGATATACATTTAGTCAAAACACTTCCCTTATTATTTTGTTCTGGCCCCTTGAAAAGCGTGAAGTTTATCAGGAGTACAAAATACTAACAAAATTCAGCTTGCAGCTCACAGAAATCGCATTGCCCTTTGTGTACATTGGACCCTGAAAACACCAACCAGCCAATGCTCTTTACGGCAATAACACCTGCGTATTTTGAGAGCCACACACATCACATAGGCCTAAATACGGTGTGTGTGCTAAATGTAGACCTCTCTAATATTCAAGCAGGCGGTAAATATAGTTACCGCCGTGCTTTAACCTTTTAAAGCCTAGCGGTAACTTTACGTACCATGCAGTTTAAATTTAAAAAATTCTACGTGGTGCCCACATTGCGTTTATGTGTTTTGTACGGATCTCAGAACAAACAGCAACTTTTGCCTTGTAAAACATTAAGAGACTGGTTTTTATAACCGAAGTGGAGAGTGTTTACAGCGCGGTACGCACTGAGTCCTTATATAAAACAGATACGCTTCGTCTTTAAAGGGTTAAAGCTTTAAACCAAATGCGAGTAACCATCGTGCATAGTGGAGCTATCCCACATTGTCAGAAATCCCCCTCCCTCCCCCCGTTATTTGCTGTCATGACGTAGCTTAAACGTAGCGTGGATTTTCGACAATTCATAATGAAGCTCATTTGGTGTCATGATCCGTGACAGCGGTACAATGGGAAAAAATATGTTGAAAATGTCGCAGTAAGATATCGATAATAATCGATCTAACTAGACGTCTGAGAAGCTGGGCCTTGCATTGTTCTCACGGATGGTTGCATATATGATGGCGGAGCTGTACGCGCGGTGGTCTGCGTCTGCGTCTAACAAACAGCGCATCAATCATAATTAACTGCGTGGACCACGGGGTCACCACTTCAGTGCGCACCCTGCACACGATCACATATGTGCAAGAAGCTATAACTATTTCCCGATGTGAGGCAGTTCGCTGTAGTGGCCTGGCGTTTTACAGACGGCAAGTGTAGCAGGACAAACCGGGATGTAAGAATTACAGCAACGCCGGCTTAAGGCTTCACCATCTGACCACGCGAACGGCGTGAAGAACTAAAATAGGCCACGACCGATTGTCCTCCATCGGTTTCAGTTCAACACAGCGTTATTCCATATTCTTCCAAAATATTTCCATAGAACATACGTGCAGAAATTTTCCCGAAATCTAGAAAGCACTTCAAAATTATAGGTAGCAGAAGGCCGATATAAAGCAATTTTCGTACCGAGTACTTACAAATATTAGGTGCATCCCTGTCATAAGCCGATGCCATTTTCCGATCCTGTGGTAGGCGTCGCTAGAGGCGTCCGCACTTCACAATTTCGCACCTTTGCCTTGTTGTTATCAGTGATTATAGAATATTTAAACAAAACGGTAGGCCTATTTGTCCCGTGGGGCATAATGCTCATGCCAGTTTTCCTGAACATCGTGCAGTTAATTCCACGGTTGAAGTCAGGAATATAGGAAACACAAACAAGCAGACAAACAAACAAATAACTACACACAACATAGTAACCTCACAAGTACATTTTTCGTTTTATAGAAAGGCTTTCCCCTCAGTTTGCCAGTGCGGACTCAACAGAAAACATCGAAATGTGTGGAGCAGACTCCGTAATCTTCCCAATATGTACGGTGGCCACGGCTGTTAAAAATGCGTTAATATATACATTTTTATTATGCCAATCACTGCACACAGTCTCTTCTCGTGTGTTCCTCCTAACACACGAGAAGAGACTGTGTGCAGCAGTTGACATAATGAAAGTGTATATTGAAAAAATTGCACGGAAAATGTATAATAAACTGTGTTAATATGGCAGTGGTTTTTACATGGAACCGAAATTCTTATCCCGAATTCTTAAATATGAAAGTAAACTTTTAAATTTATTAATCTGAGTGTTATTCCTCTGTCGAAGTTTTAGCCGTCTTAGACATTGTGATACCGACAAGGAGAAGAAGAGGTAATCCTGTTTGTTAACAAATACAGTCGAAACCGGATACAAAGACATCGGTTTATACGACACGTCTACAGCGCCAGATATTCTGTGGAACCTATTAATTCCTCACTGTTAACCATAACATTATTCTACTCGGTTATAACAACACTCGTTTATAACGATACAAAATACTTAGTTCCTTTCATGACGTATTACCCAATTCGACTGTAAATGGGAGCAAAACAAGGTATCAGTCTGGTGTATATTGACGTCTAACCTCATTGACACACGCCATGTTCTGGAAGCTCGGGTAAAGAAATCCCAAATAGCCATACGACCGATAGTTGTAACAGAATTACCCCTTCAGAACCATCTTTGAACACCGACCGGGATTTCAACAAGGACTGCATTCTGACGTAGTTTCCCTCAGCCTTACCATAAAGTATGGAACCAAGCTGTCGAATTCTTGTGCTTGGCGCCACAGACGGACTGGTTCTTTGCTGGTTAAGACGACGGAAGGATCAGAAGAACTCAAGGGCAGTAACCAAATATCCGAGCAACGGGCGGGATCCAAACCAACAGTCTGGTGTCCCAGGGTGAGCCTTCCACTATGAGACTACATGTGCGGATAATGATACATCTGCAGGACACAATCTTACCAGTCAACATTTGTTAAATAACTGAGCATGTGGAATGTTGCAGAAGAAAGTTGAAGTTCCATATCCTTACAGTAACGAATTAATGGAAGCATAAAATAATTACTGACTAATTGCGGGAGAACTGGTCCTTCCAGTACCGGAAAGCCAAACTGATTACAGTTTTTGTTCAAGGGCATTCTAATTGTTTTATAAGCTCCCAGTTACTCTTTGTATACAAGAAGTATTCGCATTTCCGAGAATTCGGTAAGATAAACTGAATCCTACAGGTATGGTTCGTCATAAAAAGTGGCAAGACAGGAAAATGAAACACAAAGGGGTAGGTTGGTGCTTCAGAAGGGCGCTGTAGGTGGGTGGCGCGGGTTACAAGGGCACAGAACTGGTGCTGAAGCTGCGCCTTATGTAGAGATGGCACAGTCGAAACGTCTCTAGAAAGCCAAATAAACAAGTAACTAATAAGCATATAAGTCGATAAATAATTAGCTTTAACACGTAACGCGTTTATGAGCAATTAAATCAAATTTAATGTGTCCTGAAGTAGGAGGCAGTATGTTCCTCCGAAGTGCTGGAAATGCCGCACCATAAGCCAGACGCAACAACTGCTTATCACAAAGGCCCGCCGTTTATCCACTTATCCTGATAGTTTATTACATGATCACAAGGGCCAGCCGCTTATCCACTTATCTTGATAGTTCATTACATGATCACAAGGGCCAGCCGCTTATCCACTTATCTTGATAGTTCATTACATGATCATAAGGGCCAGCCGCTTATCCACTTATCTTGATAGTTCATTACATGATCACAAGGGCCAGCCGCTTATCCACTTATCTTGATAGTTCATTACGTGACACAAGGACCAGCCGCTTATCCACTTATCTTGATAGTTCATTACATGATCGCAAGGACCAGCCGCTTATCCACTTATCTTGATAGTTCTTTACATGATCACAAGGGCCAGCCGCTTATCCACTTATCTTGATAGTTCATTACATGATCACAAGGGCCAGCCGCTTATCCACTTATCTTGATAGTTCATTACACGATCACAAGGACCAGCCGCTTATCCACTTATCTTGATAGTTCATTACGTGACACAAGGACCAGCCGCTTTTACCTAGCCTGAGTGTCTGAGATGCACCCAGTCGCACTGTCGCCTTACCATATTGTGCTAAATGCTTAACAGAACGCCATTCAGTAAGTCAGTACAGAGGAGTGCCCCAAATTGTTTTCACTCACGCTTTGTGGTGCAACACAGTCCGCAATTCTCACCGGAAGTACAAAATTCACACTGGTAGAAACGCACCCAGCCAACAGGAAATGCCACCGCCATAAGTAGCTGCTGACAACACGAGGGGGGATTATAAACGTCACTTCCGGCCACCGATACAAGCCATGGGAGACGCTTCATTATCTCATACACCTAAGATGAAATGAATTATTAACCCTTAAAATGACAGTGGTAATAATAAGCACCGCCTCCTTTAACATACTAAGGCACTGCATTTTAACCACACAGTGTTTCCTATAATTCTCAGAATACCCACAGATGCCTTCCCTAAAGGGCACGACTGATCGATCTTTGTAACAGAACGCAGTGTGTTTACGATGAGGTAGAATTCGGATATTTAAATGTTATTTACATGAGCAAGAGACGGTTATGATATTTCAGCGATTTGTTTTATTGTTCTGCCAAAACCCTAGAGGGGCCTTAGCCTTAGAATAACTACATAAGGGATTTAAAATAAGTCAAAGGTAAATTTTGTCGTGTGCATAAACGTAAGGGTCCACGCAGCACAAAATCCCCCTTTTATAATTTTGGAAAAAGAAATTGCATTATCCAAGTTAACGACAATTTCTAAAATAAGCTTAATATCTCACTCATGACACGCAGAATTCTGCAGCTGCGGTAGACGGTACGCCTTGAGACAGGGTTGTGTAGTGGTGACTGCGAGGGAGGCGGCTGTTGCACATTCGTGATAAGGAGTCTCGCAAAAACTTGGCCTTTTGTCTTCATTTTTCGATTTTCGTTTATATATTTATATATATCTATATATATATATCCAACACCTAGCATTTTTTGTGACGCATCCCTTTCAAGATCATATCCTGTAGATGAAACTTTCAATGCCGGCCTCGGTGCACTCTACGCTCCTGAATCCTTTTTTAACGGTAGACCTACTACCCCTCCGTCCTGGACGGTGCTTACAACTTAAACCCGAGCATCATTGAAGGGTATTGACTCACATATTGTACATGTATTTACAAGCACGATATTCCAGATCTGGCTCTGCCAGGCCTATCAGATGGAGCTAGTGTCTCTACAGGAGAGATTAACTCCAACATGTGTCAGTTGGATAAGATTAACTCCAACATGTGTCAGTTGGATAAGAATAACTCCAACATGTGTCAGATGGATAAGACTAACTCTAGCGTCTCTCGGATAAGACTAACTCCAACATGTGTCAGCTGGATAAGATTAACTCCAACATGTGTCGGCTGGACGAGACTAACTCCAACATGTGTCGGCTGGATGAGACTAACTCCAACATGTGTCAGCTGGACAAGAATAAATCCCACGCGTGTCACTTGGATAAGACTAACTCCAACATGTGTCAGCTGGATGAGACTAAATCCAAAATGTGTCAGTTGGAGAAGACTACTTCCAATATCTGTCAGCCGCATAACAATAACTCCAACGTGTGTCAGTCGGATAACACACCGTTAGGCTTACCACTTTCTGTAGCGCGTATCGATTTCTTACGAATATTGCCTTTATTTCTTTTGATTCTGCCCAATTATCCCCCCCCCCACCCCCGCCCATACTCCATATTCTCACCACTTTCCTAATTCATTTGCTGTTCTTCCCACTCCATTACCTAGACTTACACCCGCACGTTCTCTGCGGCTCATTATATGTTTCTCCTCTCCGTCCGCTTTCGGTTCCTTCCTCTCTTTTCTCCCATTTCCTATTCTGGCACTCTCCCATTTCCCCCTCCCTACTGGTGAAGTCTCTCGTCCAGAATATATAGAAGCGAATATAAATGCAAGGTTTACATTGGAACACAGCCCTGTTGGACATTCTTAATCGAATATTACTGGGTCTCGAAGCAATTCCGCGATCTGCAGAACCAACCAGTCCACACAATTTGTTCATTTTTTCTCCGGACCTGAATTGCTTTTTAATGAACTGAAAAGAATTCCCCCCATTGTATATGGCAGCAATGTTTCCGCGTCTTCCTTAACATTTTATGCTACCAAATTAGACGAATTACACACAAAAAGAGAAGAAAAGATATGCAGTTAATTACATTTTTTAATTCTCGATTTCAATGTTTGAAATGCCACGCCGCGAACATGAAAGACGGGTCCAGAACCCGACATCCCACAGGGTGGTCCAGTGGTCTGTTTGTCTAACGATGCAGCGCTGTTGCTATGGTCCCCACGGGACGCAGATACATACGTGAACACACTGGGGCACGCTGACAGTATTCACTGTTCCAGAAGGGTAAGGCCAAAAGAGGCTGTGTGGATTCCACAGCTGGTCTAGACGCTATGTGCCCCTGACAGGAATTGAACCCTACACTCGCGATCGTACATCCCCTACTCGAGGCACTATACTGACTGAGCTGCCCGACTTGTAGCGCTAAATATTATTTATTCCGCCTTATTTCGTAATGCTGAATCAGACACTGATAAAGAGGCGTCAAATACAACTCTCTATTTTTAAACATCCAATCGCAATTACAGGTTTCGGCTCACATCAAGCCATCTCCAGGGTGAACGCAATAACGTAAAGGGAAAATGCATAAAATGTATGAGTTAATATACTGTCTACTGCAGCAATCACGTCACGTGGCGCTAAATGATACGGCAGGATGATTGTGTTTGTTGAGACTAAGAGAACTCGCTAAGTATTTATCGTGGGCTGATGAAGGTACTTCGCGTCATTCATCCGGACGGACTGAGGAAGACCACGACAACACCAGTCACGATAATCTGCGCCCTTGTCGAGATTCGAACCGCGCATCTCCCTAATACGGGATCCCATTCATCCCGGTTTTACAGGGACAGTCCGGGTTTTATGTTCTAAAGAGCTCTGCCCCGGTGTCTCACAAAATTCGGTTCGGGAAGCAAAATTTCCCGGGTTCTTCGAAGCAATAAAAATAAGACACTTCTGACAATTTGTACGAACATTTTGACTTTTCCATCATGGGCGAAAACATCAGCAGAAGTAAGGCAGCCACACACGAACCGGTGACAGGAAGGAATAGGAGAGGGAGAGGAAGATGTGTAGATTGGTGACTGAGACCGCGAAGTGTGAGGAACGGATATGTAAATAGAAGTCAGTAAGTGAACTGAGTGATTATCATCATCATCATCATCATCATCATCATCATCATCATTTTGAAATATAAAGTTGGGGATGCCTATATTACACGTAGGCCCTACTGATTCTATTAAGGATCTGGGAGTTTTTATTGATCCTAAATTACACTGTCACTCACATGTTGATTATATTTTTCCTCAAGCTATTAAGCCTTTAGGCCTATTCATAACATTACCTTTTCATTTTCGACTCTTGATAGTTTATTGACTTTACACTTTCCAATTTTTAGACCTAAATTAGAGTACGCATCTGTAGTATGGAATTCAGTCACGTCTACTGTTGCTACAAAACTAGAACGCATCCAGACGAAGTTTGTAGCCCTGGGCTATAATCGATTCCTTTCCGCAGACAGTAATGACTATAGTTACGCTAATGTACTGCAAGTACTTAATTTACGTACTTTACATGACAGAAGACATCAACTTGATGCAATTTTTGTCATTAATGCGTTTTTGGGCTCTAAATCTTGTCCATTTAGCATGGATATTATTGGTCTTCGAGTTCCCACTCGGAACCTCAGAGAGCTTCCTTTGTTTCATGTTAGTCCAGCTTCCAAAAATTGTCCCTCCGCCAGGTGTGCCACTGCGGCAAATTCAATTTGTAACAAATTGGATATCTTCAGAAGGCAAATTGTCACACTTAGACGTGATATTATTTTATTTCAACATCATACGGTGTCCTAATTAATCAGTTATATATTATTTTACCTGTTTCTGTTTATTTGTTTGTTTTGTTGTGTCTGTTTCACTTGTGTGCTGTTCACTGTCCGTTGTTATTTGTGTGGTGCTGTTTCTGTAATTGGCCATCTGGCTGTTGACTCGGCACATTAATAAACTAGAACTGAATTGAATTACTTCTTTGTATCCGCATGTGAATTTCTACGTCAGTTACCTCAGATTTTTTCTTCTATCCTTCACACACCACCTAAATGTTATCAAGCGCCAAGGTTTCTGGTTTTAAAAACACAGGATCCCTACCCTAATATCAGTCAGAAGCGTTACTGTTGGAACCATCTTGCCTTGTTACGCGAACAAATAATAAAATATCGGCACTGATTTTCTATACAGTGAAGTGGTGCGAAGGACAAACTTTTCATCACAATTCCGACATGAAAGTTAAACAGCCAGCGCGGGGGAAGAGGAGCAACATTTGTTGTCGTACAGTACCAATGTAAGGAGTTCTCCTCCTTTATTTGTTTTAGGCGCTGAATACATAATTAATAAACTCAGGTTCTGTTGACAGTCTGGAATAAATGACTGACTGTGTAGCGCACTTGTGTTCGTATTAAATTCGAAACGTAATGGCTGCGGAGGAAATCACACAAGCCTGCCAATTCTTTAGCTAAACTAGTCATTCTTATTCTAGTACACTGGTAAAGACCCTTCTGTAATTTATCTTTTAGACATTTTCAGTGTCTTATGATTTTGAAATGGGGCCGCGGTGGCGCAGTTGGTTGAGGCACTGCGCTACAAACCGGCAGGTCGCGGGTTCGATTCCCGATGGTGTCAGTGGATTTTTCATTGACATAATTCTGTCGGTCGCACTATGGCCCTGGGGTCGACTCAGCCTCTAACAGAAATGAGTACCAGGGATATTTCCTGGGGGGTAAACGCGGCCGGTGCGTAGGGCTGACAACCTTACCACCTTCAAGCGCCGATTGTCTAGAAATCTGGGAGCCTCGACCTCCTGGAACCCTGTGGGCCTGTCCAGGCCTGAAGTGGGACTGCTTTACCTTTACCTTTTTATGATTTTGAAATAATAAACTGAAATGCGACGTTAAGCATGTCTACCCCGACCTAGCGTCCACTGCTCTGAACTGTACTTGATCGTGCTGCAATGATCCAAACACCGCTGTGGAGTCGGAGTCGGAGACGTGGAGTCGGAGTCGGAAGGAATTTTAGGTGGAGTCGGAGTCGGTAAAAATGTACCGACTCCGACTTCATTTCAAAATCTTAACTAGGTAACTGCACATCCAGAGCCCTGATAGATACAGTAACCATTAGACTTGTACTTAAATATAGGTTATAAGTAAAAAAAGTAGCCTGATGATTCACGTGGTGGCGATGAAATGTCTTATAGGTTTACCGTTATTAATACATATTGAGCTTTTATGAAGGAGTCGGAGTCGGAAGTTCTGTGTACTGACTGCACAGCCCTGTCCAAACAGGTGAAAAATATGTTCATATTTTATAATTCATTTAACGACGCTGTTTGTATTTCAGACTAGCAGTGCCCAATGGTTCTTGAATAACTGACTACGAAGACGCGGAAGGTCGTGGCCCACTTAAATAACACCACGGTACTTTAATGGGGAAACTTCAGTCAGGATATCTGACCTTCCTAATACCAACCACGAGGTACAATCACTCGACCGTGAAGTCTGTTGTGGAGAATTAATACATCTATAGTCCTAGTTGTATTAATCTCCTTATTAGCTCGCCTCTCGTAACTCGAAACACTGTTCAAAACTGGTACTTTTAATTGCAGTTTTCTCTTAACCACACATTATGCTTGACAAAATTTTATCATTATTGTTCTTTGTTTTATTCGATGTATTTCACATTATGACTGACTCATAAAAACGATGATAGGAATCAATCCTCTTTTCAATTCTACTATCCCTTCCGTATCTTTAGCCCCGTACATCGTTCCCGTGTTCCCATCCTATTTCTTTTATGTGCTCATGTTATCGACATTCCTCTCCCCGTATCTTAGTAACAGTGAGGTGGATTTTCACCATATGACTGTTAACTGTCCACATACCATAGACAGACCCCTCCCCCGCCGCGATGAAATACTGGGGTGTGGGTCTTATACACCGAAACTGCCCACAGGGGGCCAAAATATAACTGTTCTTACTAGAGGGGAGCGCGGAGGAATACTTCTCCCATCTTCGACAAATTTCTAAGCGCTTATACGGCGAGATGCCGTCTGATGCAGATATGATCGTGGAAAAATGTTCCTTCATCTAAGTAAGAAAGATCGGTCAGAGAGATATGAGACAATCGCGACAGGGAAAAGCGGAAAGTGTGGGGGTGAAACGGAGGATCGAGTGGATAACGACTGTGGTATGATACAGATGTAACATGGTAAGAATGGCAGGCAAAGATATGACGCAGACGTAACATGGCAGGAAGAGTAGACACAGATTATGTAGACGTAACATGATAAGAATGGCAGACAAAGAGATGACGTGGACGTAACATGGTAAGAATGGTAGGCACAGATATGATGTAGACGTAACATGGTAAGAATGGTACGCACAGATATGATGTAGACGTAACATGGTAAGAATGGTACGCACAGATATGATGTAGACGTAACATGGCAGGAATGGTAGACATAGATATGATGTAGACGTAACATGGCAAGAATATTAGGCACAGATATGATGTAGACGTAACATGGCAAGAATGGTGGACACAGATATGATGTAGACGTAACATGGCAAGAATGGTAGACACAGATATGATGTAGACGTAACATGGCAAGAATGGTGGACACAGATATGATGTAGACGTAACATGGCAGGAATGGTAGACATAGATATGATGTAGACGTAACATGGCACGAATAGTGGACACAGATATGATGTAGACGTAGCATGGCAAGAATGGTAGACACAGATATGATGTGGATGTAACATGACAAGAATGGTGGACACAGATATGATGTACACGTAACATGGTAAGGGTTGTAGACACAGATATGATGTAGACGTAACATGGTAAGAATGTTAGATACGGGTATGAAACTGTTTACTATGAAAATACAGTGACGAACTCGTGGCCTTGTATATGAAGTCTTGCGTCTCATGGCATGTGACATCGTGGAAGGTGTAAAATATGAGATATGAACCTGAAGCTCCCAACTAAATATGTGCACATCAGAGTTCAAGAATATGCGTGCTTCTTCTGCACGCCCGAGTGTGCAACGTCCTTCACAGCGCTGTGCTTCAAGTCCAGCATAAATGCAACTAACTGCATGAATGACGGCCTTTCTAGACAACCCACCCAGCAGTCGCTCAGCTAGTCAACAAATTCAACTTGTTTTATATTCGCAGAATGTTCTTTGCCGTATTCACAGCCGCACCCCACTGGATCATATCCCAGGCCAAGTGAATATAGCTTCACACCCTCATGCCCTATTGCTTTAAGGTACATTATCTTAGACACGACACGCTTGAAAGGAAAACGAAACGAAATATTCTACAATAGTTATACTTAGTAAATGAACCGAACTTTTCGTATACACATTTCTTTTTGGCAACACAACCATTCTTCATATCGAAGTCAAAGTATGTATCTAAAACCACCGAATATCAATACGAGAGCTACGAGGTAGTTTGTGTGTGTAGAAAATTTCGTCTCGTGTAAAATCTAATATCACAATCGAACCCCGTTATAACGACATCGATTTATGTGACACACCGTCTATAGCGTCAGATATTCTGCGGTACCAGTTAATTCCTCACTGTTAACCGTAACACTACAATATTCGGTTATAACAACACTAACTTATGACTACACAAAATAGTCAGTCCCTTTCATGACGTTACAACCGAGTTCGACTGTGTAATGTGATCATAAGGAGACTTTTACGTGGGTTGAATTATGACATATTTATGCAGTTTGTCCGTAGTTATTTGGTCTGTCGGAAAGAGTGAATTGGGACATACGACGATCCGTGAATGTAAGAACATCCGTAAGTCGTTTGGATATGAAAGTGACAGCTCAGACGTTAATGATTTTGCGGCAATGTTTGAAGTAAAATTTCACGGGCTGTCCTCCTCTGAAGAAGAAACAGGGACAGGAATTGTCTAACTATAAATGCCGCACCGTTGGTTGACGCTACAATTGCAGCGTGATATTCCAAATCTTATTTAGCAGCAAGGCGGGTCCCACCGCACGTCCAGAACGAAGTGACTTCTTACTTGAATGAACTTAGCCCTGAGTAGTACCCACCCAGATCACCAGAACACACCCATGACACATTTTTCTGGGTGTTTGTTGAGGACAATGTTTATGGACTCCCATTGCTTACAACACCAAAAAGGCTCAAGTCATGCATTATAGAAACCAATCCAAAAACTGACCACGTTAATCCCACAAAATTGCAGCAGGAGACTGAAAAATCGCTTACACGACGCTCCAGGCACCCATAGGGCTCACACTGCAAGTAATTCGTCATAAAAGGTTTTGCGCTAACGTTTCAGATGGTGCTCGTCTCTTAACTCTACCTTCAACGTGTTCCTCAGCTAGTCAAGAAATTCCCCACATTTCATGAAACCCGAACGTTCATTACCGCATTAGCAAGAGCCCACCACCTGTCCCTGTCCTTAGCCTGTTCAATCTAGTCCACGCCCCCATCCTATTTCCATTTGAATACTATCCTCCCATCTATGTCTAGGTCTTCAAAGTCGTGTGTTCCCGTTAGGCGTCCCCATAAAAACCCCGTACGCACCTCTCCTCTCCCCATACGTGCCACATGTCCCCCCATCACATTCTCCTTGGCTTGATTACCCCAATAATTCTGTACACATTCATGCATACATATATTATACGCCTATATGGACTGTATATATACATATTATAACGTATATAGTATGAATGGCCTGCGGTGCAGGTTGGCTTAGCGTTACAGCTGCACACTGTATCCGGAAAGCACTCCCTTCGACTCTCGATTCCAATACCGGCTATCCTAACTAAGATTTGTCGTAAGTTTTCTCAATTCCTTCAAGCATATACCGAGATAACGCCTCGATTAGGTACGAATATTAAATTTAAAATTCTTTAAAATTCATCAATGATCAGTCATCAATGCTCTAGAGCTAGGAATCAAATTTTTTAAAAACTGAAAACCGGGTCACATAATAACATTCAGATGGTGGGGGTGGGGATTAGAAAATAAAACTTTTAACCCACATGTCAATCAAAAAAGCAGAGTATAATGTTACTACAACGACATCGGATGAAAAGTACATACACGTGCAAGAAAAAAATAAATAAATAAATAAATAAAATAAGACCACCACTGAAACTCAGTCTCTAAGTGCACTTCCTGATTTTTCTTTACATATCCCTTCCTCGCCGTTGGCAGTCTCGGTCCAGACTCTATAATCACTAATCTACACATCTTCGTCTTCCTTTGCTGTTCCTTCCTCTCAGTGTAAGCTTGACGGCTGTCCAACTGCCGTTGATATATTCTCCTACCATGGGGCAGTCAAAATGTTCGTACGCATTGTCAGAAATGTTGTATTTTTGTGACTTGGAAAACCGCGGGACATTTGGCATCCGGAACAAAATTTTGCGGGACACTGGGACAGAGCTCCTCAAAATCCGTAACACCGCAACGGAATCCCTATCAACAGCCAGAGATACTGATGGCGTCGTGAAGCAAACCACAATTAATACCAGTCAAAAGTTACACACACACACACACGCGCGCGCACGCACGCACACACGCACACACACGCACACACGCGCACACACGCACACACACACACGCACACACGCGCGCGCACACACACGCACACACACACACGCGCACACACACACACGCGCACACACACACACGCACACACGCACACACACGCACGCACACGCACGCACACACGCACACACACGTGCGCGCGCACGCGCGCACGCACGCACACACGCGCGCACGCGCACACACACACACGCGCGCGCGCACACACACACACGCACGCGCGCACACGCGCGCGCGCGCGCGCACACACACACACACACGCACACACACACACACATTCAGTTACTGGCAGCATAGTTGCACATGCTTTTGGTGGACTTGGCCTCATTATGCCCGTGAAACACTGTTCCACCCATGTGCATAGCTTAGTCACCTCTGGGTTGACGATTGTGCATCAACCCACGCTGCGTAGGGACTTCCCCTGATTTATTAGCTACGTACAAAACCATGCGCTCGCCCGCCGAGCTGCAGTACCTGCTGCTGCTGCTGCTGCTGCTGCCCAGGTGGCAACAAGCCCTTTACCCTACGGTTTTCTGAGCGGCAGAACACATCGTCCATGTTAAGATGACGGTCTTTTGAGATGTGACACTGTACACTCTTGCAGCATTATTTCGAAGAAATCTGCTCCCTCCATCTTCAGGACATATGCACGAAAAATTGCGTGGAAATTGCTGACTCCATAGTATGGATACAAATAGGCTGTAGTAACATTTCACAGGAAAGTGCTGCCTCTCTCTTCTAGTTACAAAGAGGCATCATCGTTTCGTAATTAAATTTATGCACGCACATGATAGAATATTGGCGAGAAAGGGCCCCCGTGACGGTGGTTGCGGTTGGTCGCGAGGTATCAATTCCTTCTTCGCTGTTAACCCGAGTGTGAGTTAGTAACTAAGTATATCAGTTTTACAGCCTGTCATGGACAGTTTAGATTTGGAAGCATTTAGACAAGGCCCGCGTGAAAATTTCGTCGAAGACCTTGTCAGTTAAGAAATACCTTCAGCTACGGAGTTCTTGTTCCTTTTGTAAACCTGTCGATGTCGGCTTGAGACTTATGATTTGCAAAGTTGTGCTGTAGTGAACGCGAAGACAAAATTCACTAGGGTTGAGTGTAAGTAACCCCTGTTCCTGTATGACACTGCCAATTCTGTCTAACCATTTCTGTGATCCACGTTACGTGTCATCTTACAAATTCTACGACAGTAAACACGTCGCTTCCTGCCACACCCTTACCGATTCAACGTCCACAACCATAGTTCACTACCCATTCTGTCCTTACACAACGGCAGCAACTGATACAACCAACGTTCCCACTAATTTTCTTTTGTAGCTGCACGGACCTGCTACTGCTCCAAGCACAAAATTTTTACACGACCTGACGACTGCGCGGATTTGTAATATGCGCAATAAGAATATTTACAATGAAAATTGGAAAATTCAAGCTGCGCGGCAACAATTCAGTGTGCGCGGGAGCATTTCAGTTACTGCGCGGTCGCGCACCCGCGCAGCTTAGAGGGAACATTGGATACAACGTTACAAAACAATACTTATATCAAGTACCTTATGCAAAACACATTATCATCATCATCATCATCATCATCAATTTCACGAACTATGAAGTGTTAGACGTAGTGCCTGTTCTTTACCCCTCAAAGTGAAACCGGTCCTTCCATCTTTTCCTCAGGCGTCCTACGCTTCTCTTCCCTTTTGGCCTATATTTCTATGCCTGTTTGGGTATCCTGTCTCTGCCCATTCTCTCTACGTCCTGTAGGCACTCTCGTTGGTATTGTTTTATTTCCAAAAGTATGTTCTGCACTCCAAGTTTCTCGCTGACGGATTGATTTCTTTCCCTGTCTAACTTAGTAATTCCTAATAAATGTCTTAAAAATTAATTTGTGCTGCTTCCAGTCTTTGTTCATCGCTTTTCTTCAGCACCCAGGCTTCATTACCGAACTTCAAGGCCGCTTTACCTGTAATGTTGTGGAGTCTTAATTTTGTTTCTTCAGTCATCTGTTTTCCAAAATGCCTCCGTATAACGCCATTTATTTTATTATACTCGAAAGTCTGTAACTTGCCTTCTAAATAACTTTTGTAGACCGATATAAGGTGCCGTAGGTATTTAAAATCTGATACCTGTTCAATAGGGCTATCGTTTACGACAGTTTTTACTCTTTGTATGTGGTTCCCACACATTTCCATTGATTTTGTTTTAGTGCTTGATATGTTCATTTTGCACTTCCTTGTTATACGGTTTAGGTGACATGCCATGGTTTGTAATTCATCTTCAGACGTGGCTATTAGAATTAATACAAAACACATCAGTCCTACACGAGCTGTGAAGCAGTTACCTCTTGCAAAAGCGCTAGTCCCTGAAGGCGGGTTATTCCATTAGGCAAGTCAAACAGCCAATCAGTGGAACAAACTCCATGGTTCTAAACTTCGCTGCCGTGCAGGCTTAGGTGCACTAATGACAGTAGCACCTAATTAACTCGTTGTTAAAGGGAGATAGCAATTACCATATTTTTTTTTTTTGTTGCTGAGGGCGGAGTGGTACCAGCACGCCTCTATGAATACAGCAGTTCCGGAATTCAGATCCTCCTGGGAAACAACGCATAATTACAAGCCGGGGCTTTCTCGAGACGAACAGCTCGTTCCGTGCAACCAACACCGCCAACTTTGTGCTTCCGTGGATGATTTGATTTATCATTTATAATTATGCGTATAAATTTTTCCTCTATCTGAAAACACTGAAGAATCTTGTATCTGCATTGTGACACAACGCTGACGGAATCAAGGGTTAAACACTTTACAATTATTCTTAAGCCATTTAGGCCAGTGGGGCACTATTATCAGGTGCCTAGTCGCCAAGGTGTCTAAACATTTTACGGTGGCGCCTAATATTTTCACCGCAATTATTGCAGTTTTTTTCTTACAAAAAATTTGTATCATTTCATATGTACCAAGGAGAAAGCGTCAGATGACAGTAAGGTTAAAAGGTCACTTCAGAGTTTTGGGTCTTCAGTGCGGAACCGCTTCATGTCACCCTTCCGGCGCCTAGAATTTGGAGATGACTCCTACAATTTTTAGAAAATTTGTGTGGACCCAAGCCACATTTTCCATCCGTTTCTTTTCAGTTGACCGCGTCATCATCTCTTTGGACACCACTTAATCTAGTGCGAGTACAGTTCGTTATTGTCACAAACTCACCAAATAAATCTGCAAAGCAAAGAAGACTGTCTCTGCTTTCGAAATCCATCCTCAAGAATTACAGGTTCACTCCAGACGCATTTAACAAACAGTTCAACAAACTGCTACGCAGCTTCATGTATTCACATTGATTACTGTTTTTTAGTGGCTGACACGTGGTTCATATGACAAATTCCAGTCTTTTATCTTAAATCCTTAACTAAATGCAAAAACAAATCATGCTTCACAAAATAAAAAGTACTTACTGCAATGTAACCTATAGTTTGTTCATATTTAAACGAATGTGATGCACTTTTGATGAATACTAAGAACATATATTGCAACCTTAATGCGTTATCTTCAGAGTTAAACAAACATAAATCAGGTGTAACAAACACACTCAATGACGTTTCACAGTAAAAGAAGAAAAGTTGAACGACCTGCTTCATGTAGCGAGGAGAGTTGAGGGGAATGTCGCAACTCATGGGCGGAGGGGGGGGAGGGAGGGGCAAAGTGTCTCAACACTGGGGATGCGGAGTGCGAGCAGTGAAACACTGTGGGAAAACTAACACGCGTCATCATATTAACCCTTTAAGGACGAAGCGTGTCTGTTTTATATAAGGACTGAGGGCGTACCGCGCTGTAAACACTCTCCACTTCGGTTATAAAAACCAGTCTCTTAATGTGTTATAAAGAAAAAGTTGCTGTTTGTTCTGAGATCCGTACAAAATACATAAACGCAATGTGAGCATAACGTAGAATTTTTTAATGTTAAACCTGGTCGTATGTAAAGTTACCGCTAGGCTTTAAAAGGTTAAAGTCTAGTACAAAGGAGGATGTAAACATTATTTTCATTATGTTTCCTCTTTTCTATGGCGGACCTAACAAAGAACACCAAAACGTATAACGAAAATCACGCTGTACTCTTTGAATGAGATGTGCAAGTACTGCGGTAGAGTTTTTGGGGTGCGATCCGAACCCTCACTCACAATTTCGTAATAACTTTACAACCACGAACTTCAGTTTTATCAAACCATTCACGACATTCTTCACTACACGAATAAACTCAATTTGTGCCAATTTAAATGCTGTGACATTTGAGCTGTCTAACACTGATGTTGCCGAAGATACAACTCCTCTGGGATGCTAAAGCTCTGTCGTTTGGTTTAGGTAAACACTACATCCTAACCTACCGCCAGACTACCCTTATAGGACAGCTTTATTCTGAAGATGAAGGCACTACGACCTTCCGAAACATCAAGCATATTTGTCGAGAGACACGGCGTAACATCCCAGAAGAACTGAATCTTCAACTTCAATGTCGTTCCTTCCTCAAATTTGTAGCCACTATCTCACGTGATATTCTAAGGAAAGGAATCACAGTCTGGGCGAAAAGCATACTGCACAATGAGAAGCCTTGTGGTACGATAATGCCCGATAGGCCTGCAGTAATTTTTCAAAAATTTATTGTTTTTCATGCAGGAACCCCTAAAATCATTTTTCACATTAGGACGAACACCATACGAAAAAAAAAAAAAAACAGAGAGGCAGTTGATAGCACACGAAGATTACGCCAGTAGTGTCGACTGTATGACAAAAATTCCTGCGATATTTCAAGGGATATTTGACATTTTTCGCGGTATTTCAAAATTTATACGTATTATTCCACGATTTCTCGCGGAACCCCTGATGATGTTCTGCCGTTGAATCAGCACGTCGATATATTATTATTATTATTATTATTATTATTATTGTGACTATTATTTTTACTTAATTTCTTTGAAGCACGTGGTGTGCAGATATTTTATACTTTAAATTCGTTTTACATAAGCTCAAAATGTCGCACCAACCCTATGTTTGTAACTCTTGACAAAAATTCTATTTTACATAAAACATACACGTACTCCTGTTTATGATTTATGTCCACGGGAAACTTCACGTGCGTGATTTTAACAGCTCGCCAGTTACCACCAACCAACCAAAAGCTAAAGAACATCTGGTACGTTCGTCGTGTTACACATTTTGTACTGCACAAAAGAATTACCTAAACAAAAACAAAATTTTTTATAAGCTCCATGACGACGCGTCACTTCAACAACGTAAATTAGGCGTCACTAGCTTCTCTGCCACCTTACAATTTCGCGCGTCCGCCACGTTGTTACTGCTGATTGTAGAACATAAAAATATATGCGGTTGGGGGGTGGTTTCCCATAATATAACTTCAGTAGTCAACAAGTTTTGCGAAAATCGATTAACTGTTTAGGGAACGCAGGCCAAAATTATTACCACATTAGCGCCCCCTGCTGAACTAATTTCTTCTACATGCAATTTACCTTCAGTGCGGTTATTATGTGACACAAAGCCCTTCAGGTAATCAAGAATTTCCCTGCATCTTTTGGGACCCAAAAGTTCATTACCGTATTGTCAAGAGCCCGCCACCTGTCATTTCTGCAACACAGTAAGCATTAACTGCACATTACGTAAAGCAAACAAAATTTGCTGATCACAAGAAGAATGCAATGCTAACGACTGCTCTAAATAACAATCGCAGCAGTAGACTCGTGCGGCACTGTGCAGCTGCTGCAGTGACGACCCCAGCCAATTTGAAATGCTATTGCAGCAGAAAGCGCGGCCGACGCTGCATCCGCTGCGTGCAGCAGTGTCGCGGTCTTGCCGCCCTAGGTGACCTCTATGCTCAGGAGAGTGAACTAAGGATTTTGGCCCGTGTCAATCCACACTGATGAGTAGGCACAAGAGAATTCTTTCACACGCAGGAGGCACAGAAATGTTGAGCAGCAACAAAGCAGGTTCTTTCTGGGAAAGGCAATATATCACGCAGCTAGGCAGGTCCATTCTCCTATTGAGACTATCCCAAAATAACACTTCAAGCGAACACCTTCTGAATAGCAGACAAAGCGGTTTGAGGTCACATTCATTGCGAATGGGCTTAGAGAAATGGAGTACTTACAACACAGACAAAAGGTGTCACAGTGCCAGTTGACTGATTCGTAAGTTATGTGACGTCGCCGAGTTCGATTCCAAATAAGGGGACCTGCAATTTTAGTCTTCGTCATGCAGTTTGTACATTTTCACACAGTTCTTGTTCAATGGGTAGGTGAGGCCTGGTTACAATTGAGACCGTTGGGATTTTAGCGGTAAATTTTTGTAGCGTCACCCTGCAAATATTTCACTGTCTGTCCACTCTTATACACTCTCGAGGGACAACGAAATCACGGTTTCATTTAAACTGAAAAGTTCTGAAAGGACAGAGGATAATAATATGCAACCTCTGCTGCTACCTGCAGACACAGTGCAAGCCGTCTGCGCTACAAGCTGTACATATTCTGTTGTTACAGAAACAAGTTATGCAAAGTCCATACGTATATGTCTGGGGTAATTTACAGTATTAAATTAATCATCACTTCACACAAGTTGGTTGAGGCACTGCACTACAAGCCAGAATGTCGCGGGTTCGATTCCCGATGGGGTCATTGGCTTTTTCATTGACATAATCCTTTCGGCGGCACTATGGTCCTGAAATCGACTCAGCCTCTAACAGATATGAGTACCAGGGATATCTTCTGGGGGGTAAAGGCGGCCGGTGCATAGGGCTGGCCTTACTACCTTCATGTGCCGATTGTCTTGAAATCCTAGCAGCCTCAACCTCCTGGAGCCCTACGGGCCTGTCCAAGCTTTACCGCCCTCTATCACTTCACACAATTTATAACAGAATAATTGTATAAGTAACAAAATTGGTATTTATAAAGAAAATAATAATTTTTACATGTCCGGAGTACTCTACACGTCTTGGGCCACGCTAAATAAACATACTCCTGTTTAAAACGGATCAGATCAACAAAGCGCCCCATAAAATCTCGTTGAAATCAGCACAATAATCTCGGTGTTTGGCACCCCGTTGTGGTTTCCAATATGAAACCGAGAATGACTTTGTTACTCAGTCGACATAATTTTATTGGTAAAAAAATTTATTTTATTTACCATAGCTACATGTTTCGGCTTTTATACCAAATCCGTCATCAGGCTAGTTTGGCGTAAATATGTTTATTACTCAAGCCCTTGAATCTACATTAGCAACATCTGCAGCTCAGCACAAACATGTGAACTACACTGAGCAACAAAATAAACGAGGTTATTTGATAAAGACTTCAGGTATATCCGACACAGAAGACTCATTTGTGCATGACCAAATTTTAAAACAGGGATAACCATTCGGGATGCCTGAAGCTACCCCACCACATTATCTACATGTCATGTCACTAATCACGTTATAATGTTACAACTGTCAAGCAAGGAGTACCATCTCCGAGCTACCAATCCGCTTCAGCGGGAAATAAATCGTACGCATTACCTCTCAAACCAGGGCTGTGGAGTCGGTACACAAAACCTCGACTCCGACTCCTCAATTTTTAAATGTCCGACTCCGACTCCTTCATAAAAGGTCAATATGTACAATAACGTTAAACTTATAAAGTGACAAATGGTATCATAAGACATTTCATCACCACCACGTGAAACATCAAGCTATTTTTTAGACTTATAACGTATATTTAAGTATAAGTGTAATGGTTCTTGTAGCTAGTATCTATTTAAGATGTTATACCGAGATAGGAGTTAAGAGTCGGTACATTTTTACCGACTCTGACTCCACCCAAAATTCTTTCCGACTCCTACTCCACAGACCTGTCTCAAACTTCGATATTTAAAGCTTATATTCTCGTGCATGTTAACCACGCCATATTTATCAGTTAAGTTTTGTAAGTTAAATATTTATGATTACCTTTCGTTTCAAGGCCATTTAAGTGTATTGCACAGAACTTCATAACAATGTTGACAGAATCTTCCAAAAGTCACCAGCATTACCAAAAAAAAAAAATTAAAACGCACAGGTTTAAGCACGCAGCTTATGACCTGATTACTATGCCTACGTCTAAAGACACTCATTTAACAATGTTGTAGCTTACCTTCTATTAGTTCCCCTTTAACGTGTGGCTATCATCCACAACAAAATTCACCAGAGATCTGTTCTAGATTGCTCCAATGACTCAGCAGAAGAAGAAGAAAAGCCTACGGTCTTCACTTTTTACCCACAGCTCTCCACGGCTTCCAATCCAGCCATTAACTGGATACGTTTCTGGTTCAATGAATTTATTTTTGTGTGTCGCCTCTAGAACGTTTCGAGTACAGCAAAAGCACAATTTAGTAAATTTGGACTTCCACGTAGCAGATTTTATACAAAGATGCATTTTTTTTGTGACGGTTTTAACGCACAACTGATACACACTGACATACCGATTTACACGGTTGGCACAATGCTGTATTTTTCTTTATTATTCACACATGTTCCTTTTAGATAGCTACACGTTTCGGCATTATGTCATTTAAATAAAAAGTGGATTACACACACACACACACATCGCCAGTAGTGCCACTGTAACGTGGAATCCCAAGTTTTATGTAAGTTTACTGCGTGTATCCCGGTTCAGTTAAAAACAAATAACGTACGACAGAAATGAGGTAAAATATGCTATTAGCCTGTGCTGCCATACAATCTTTTGGAACCCGCAACCTTCATTGTTGTATTTATTGCATTAAATATTCACACGTGATGTACAACTTTCCGTTTAACGTTGTACAGTGTAATCTTCCTAAGGAAGCAATTTATTATCTAATACCATGGTTATGAATATAGGCAAAAGTAGCCCTAATGTACACATTGCTATGTAATAAAGGTAAACTGAATATATTGTTAGCCTTCAGGTATAATTTGATCACTTTTGCTCTTAAATTAATTCAATTACCACATATTCAGATGAAAGCACTAAACCTGCCATTTCTGGTCCCTAATTTTGTAGACCTACCTCAAGTCTGGCCACGACCCGCTTCCTGTCACATTTTTCCAATTTACTGTTTAACCCTTTCAAGACGAAACGTGTCTGTTTTATATAAGGACTTAGTGCGTACCGCGCTGTAAACACTCTCCACTTCGGTTATAAAAACCAGTCTCTTAATGTTTTATAAGGCAAAAGTTGCTGTTTGTTCTGAGATCCGTACAAAACATATAAACGCAATGTGGGCACCACGTAGAATTTTTTAATGTTAAACCTGGCGGTACATAAAGTTACCGCTAGGCTTTAAAAGGTTAATAACCATTCCATCAGTCCCGACTCTATACATTCTGAACTACTGATATGGTCATTAAATAAACACGTGTATGTATGTATAAATAAACATTACAGCAACCTCGTGCAAAGTTCTGTCACAAAATTCAGCTTTTTCTTCGCAGTGACACAGCCCTAACATGCTGCCAGCCACACTCACCGTGCTAGCAGAACCCGTCCGGCTTCAAACTAGTCATTTATATCACTTTCAAAGCACACTAATACCTGAGGTCTCGGTTCTGGCATGTAGCGCTGCGTCACTGGGTGAGTGGTGCCCGACGTTTCGTAACAACGTAATGGTCTCATCTTCAAGGGATAAGTAACCAGTTACAAAACCATTGAACATACGGCGCTTGGAGATAAGACTTCAACTGCACTGCTGCAAGGTCTAAAATCTTAAACTGACAATATTTGCAGGACATGCTTTAACATTCAAAAACCCCCGTACAATAACCCCTTAGTTTAAGAGCTTCATTCAGTGCTAGAAAACTATTCGAAAGGCGAAAAGCAGTAAAACGAAAATAAATTTCCCATTACTTCCCACGTTATGAATTTTAATTGGTTCCAGTGGTCAACAATTTCTTCCCATACATATAAAGTTGACCCTAATACAAAAAAAGCATGCTACATAATTATGAAAAAATAATGGCAGATCACCAGAAGTAGATAACATTCTTAGTCAATAACCTATGCGTATAAATAGTCACACAAAACTGTACGAAAAATGATTAAAAATTAGGTACATTTCTTGTTATAAAATATTATACACAAACGTTCCTTAAAACGGAATGGATGCAAAACGATTAACACTGAAAAGAGTGAACTTCACAACAAAGCTAAGAGAATGACAAAAGACGCTGCGATGCTGCTGCTTCTGCGCGGCAAGCTGAGGAATGCCGTGACGTTCTGCGCATTAGAGATGAGGCACCGAGAAAAACGATCGGTTTGCGACAGCAGGGAGCTCGAAGAAACGAAAACTGCCTCGTAAATTGAAAAAAGGGTATTAATTTGTTCATATCTTAAAGTAAAAACTCGTAAATCGGTTGACATTTTACGGCAGGATTACTGTGTTCTGACCCTAGAATTTATTTAATTGTTTCGTGTGATTCTTACAATGAACATAAATTATTTCCTAAAGACCACAAACGATTTGTCCCTGCAGTGCAGCCTCAGTGCGTTTTCTGAGAAGAAAAAATTGAATGTTTAAATGTCAGTCAAATGGAATGTCAATTTTCATAGGGATAATATAAGGGTAGCCACGTATTTTCAGCTGCTCCTGTTTCATGTTTTAACGCTTTAAAATCTACGCAATTGCAATAAGTTCATTTCTCTTTTATTTTGTTTACTGGACCTCAGTCCTATGCTGCCTGAGGTAGTAACACATTTTGTCTGCTAACATTCCACACCTGCCAGTCTGTTACTTAATGTACAAGTTTTATTGCTGGTTTCATAACGATCCTTTTGGTAAAAATGTTATCAGGCGTAAATGGCCATGGACGCCGACATGCCTTTAAACACACTAACTAACTAACTAACTAACTAATTAACTAACTAACTAACTAACTCCATGCAGCAGAGGCCTTCTTGAGAAGCTAACAGTTTCTCAGCTAGTCAAGAAATTCCCCACATTTTATGGAACCCGGAGGTTCATTACTGCATTCACAAGAGCCCGCCATCTGTCCCTATCCTGAGCCACCTAATCCAGTCCATGTCCCCCATATTCCACTTCTTGAAGGTCAATTTTAATATTATCCTCCCATCTATGCCTGGGTCTCCCAAGTGGTCGTCTTCCCTCAGGTCTCCCCACCAAAATCCTGTATGCACCTCTCTTTTCCTCCATACGTGCTACATGCCCCCCATCTCATTCTTCTCGATTTTATTACCCAAATAATATCCTTTAAACAAGCACCACTCATTAAGTCACCCACTGAGTTGTGTGATGGCCCTGATCACGCAGCACACCATCACGTGCCCGGTCTTTAAGTCTGGACCTTCCTCCATGACATGACACTTGGATGGTACAGGGTACGGAAAGGAAGGCTTATTATACGTTGTTTTACTTCGTTTCTCCGCTGCTTACAGAATGTTGCAGTCGCCGACAATTATGAAGTAGGTTACCCAATATATCACGGACTGAGGAAAGTTCACGGAAAGGCTTAGCCACAATATGTGGTTGAGGTATTAGCCCTTTAAAGACGAAGCGTATCTGTTTTATATAAGGACTCAGTGCGTACCGCGCTGTAAACACTCTCCACTTCGATTATAAAAACCAGTCTCTTAATGTTTTATAAGGCAAAAGTTGCCGTTTGTTGTGAGATCAGTACAAAACACATAAATGAAATGTCAGCACCACGTAGCATTTTTGAATGTTAAACGCGATGGTACGTAAAGTTACCCCTGGGTTAACTGATAATTTAAAATGTTTTTCAGAAACACGTCAGCCTTAAAACGGATAACAAAATATTTCTGATACCTCTAACGGTCAATATATTCTTTGGTGATGATACAATTGCCCATGGTGAGTCTCGAACACGCGGACTGCACGTTTAACCAATTACGACCCCTGGGTTCCAGCTCAGCGTGCTTGTCCGAACACTGGCAACTTGCTAGGCCTTCTTTACAACAATATTCAATCATCAATCAAAATCCATCTCCTGGTGGCGCAGCGATTACTGCAGCGGCGTCTGAAGGTTCCTAACCTCCAGTACAAGATAAAATCAACATACACGTATATTTGCACACAGTTTTCCAAAAGAAACAAATGACGTCTGTTTTGCAAAGATACAATTATAGAATTACGTATCTTAGCGCTTTTTTATACTCGCTGTAAATATAAAGTGAAAACAAACTTGGGAAGATAAAACTATCAGTCGTCTGTCGGTACTGTAGAAGGAAATAAATGTGTGTTTAAAGTATACAGTCAGCACAATATTTATTAGCAATGGTATCTATAGACTGCTACATGTTCTGGCCCTTGAGTAAACCGTCTCCAGGTTAATACGAACGCATTATGAAAAGTACACACTGTGCAGCACCACTATGTATCGCGTGTTATCCCAAATAGACGGATTCGAATTAAATTTGGTATTAACGGTCTAGATACATGAAAGAGTAAATATTAAAAATACTGAACTACGTAATCCTTTTTAAAAAGACCAACAAATACGCCCGAGTGTATGAATGTAAGTTCATTATACAGCAAACACCGACACATTTCGGCCACTCATGTGGTAGTCTTCAGGATGCCAGTAACAAGAACACAGCCACAATTGTAATGTATCGGAATCAATCCACAGATAAAAAATTCATACATCTTTGGTTAAATTCAGAGTTAGGTATCAAATATTAGAAGATAAAAGGTTGATATACATGGACTGTAGTGCTGTGGACGGCGCACATAGAAGATACACGTAGGGAATTATGATCCAGGTTCATTGGCGATCATACAAATGGCACCGTGAACCGCCACATTAGTGGACGAAACATGTCGGTGGTTACTGCATAATAAACTTACATACATACATACATACATACATACATACATACATACATACACACATACATACATACATACATACATACATACATACTTACATACATACATACATAGACATACATACATACATACATACATACTTACATACATACATACATACACACATACATACATACATACATACACACATACACACGTACATACATACATACATACATACATACATACATAAATACATACATACATACATACATAAATACATACATACATACATACATACATAAATACATACATACATACATACATAAATAAATACATACATACATACATAAATACAGACATACATACACACATACACACATACATACATACATACATACACACATACATACATACACACATACATACATACATACATACATACATACATACATACATACATACATACATACACATACATACATACATACATACATACATACACAAATACATACATACATACACACACACATACATACATACATACATACATACATACATACAAGAGCATTTGTTGGTCTTTTTAACAATTTTACGTATCTAATCAATGCATGGGGCACAGAACATACAACATACTACAGTTTTACCTTCTGCTTTTTTCCGGATAAGAAGCTTTGCCTCTCACTCATTCAGGGAAGCCAATGCGAGCGTGTTTGAGAACAGGTTGCCGAGGGAGATCATTTGGACCTAAAAGGAGGTAACAGAAGGATCGAGAAAACTGCATAAAGAGGAACGTCACAATTTCACTCTGTATTCCATAATACAGCGATGATCAGGCAGTGAGCATGTGATGGGCAGTGCATGTAGCCGGCAAGCGTGTGATCAGAGATGGGCACAAAACTATGGTGGTGGAGAAAAGAACGGAAGTTCCGTTTAGAAGAATGCTGTCTTCCGGGAGAAGCCACGTTGCAATCTGGTGGGTGGGTACAAACACTAAGGTGCAGCAAGCTACCGCCATCATCAGTTCAGCATGCAAGATATGAGGATAACGGAATTTACTGCTAGGGAAACTAATATTTTATAATAGAGTCGAACCCGGTTATATCAACATCGGTTTATACGACGCCTCGTCTATACCGTCAGATAGTCTGCGGTTCCAATTAATTCCTCACTGTTAACCATAACATTACACTCATTGGTTACAACGACCCTCATTTATAATAACTTAAAATATTCAGTCCCTTTCGTGACGTTATAACCGAGTTCGACAGTAATTTTATTCTGGTCTAAAGAATTTAACGGTTAACTCTCCTGTAGAGATGTACAGAAACTTACCCATAATTGCGTATTGCGTCTCTCTTAACACTCTCCAATTCGCGGTTTACTAAGAGGAACGTTATTCGGTTGAAATATTTCAATTTTATTACGCAACTTTGTTTTTCCCTTTTGAAAAGCTACTTAAGTGGCAGCGCGGAAGGAATATTCACAAACGCCTTATAAACCCAAATCCTGACCCAGTACTAAGGGTTATCGTGTGTAGCAGAGACGGTTAATTACTTTCGTCGAGCGTTGCTCTCTCTACAAGCCAAACATTTCTCCAGAAGACGAGTTTCTATGCAAATCTCAGGTCTCAAATGTATGGCATACAAGATGAGGCTGATCTGTTTAGACATCGGAGCTCGGTGAATGGACCGGGGATATTTTCCTTTGAGGAGATTTGACATCCACGAAGCTGTGCGTCACCACGACACGACCTTTAAAAACTCTAATACGTACATTGTAAGTCTTCTGTGTGAAAAGGGCGGGGTTCAGTACCTTCAGTTTGGCATTCAGACACATCTATAATAAGTGACAAATAACAATGTGGAGACGCGCGCACATCTCAAAATGGATGAATAGTGCGGCATGAGTAAATCATCTTACATCTGCTGTTCCTAACATCAGCCACATTTGTACTGAGGTTTCTCAATGCTGTGAGGTAGGTCTCTTATTTAACCCTTTAAAGACGAAGCGTATCTGTTTTATATAAGGATTCAGTGCGTACCGCGCTGTAAACACTGTCCACCTCGGTTATAAAAAACAATTTATGTTCTATAAGGCAAAAGTTGCTGTTGGTTCTGAGACCCGTACAAAACACATAAACGCAATGTGGGCACCATGTAGAATTTTTGAATGTTAAACCTGGTGGTACGTAAAGTTACCGCTAGGCTTTAAAAGGTTAACGCTACTCTATCGAACACTGTTCAGCGTCCAAACCACAGCGTTTCGGCAATGAGTTCATTTTCATTCTTCAGGTGACAAAGATATGCTGGCTGACGCGAAGACATACGCACGCTAACGACAAATCAGAAACCATCCGCAAATAACCACATACTTCACCAGCCAAGCTACGGCACCTACAATTTACCACCACACTATCCAGGTAAGAAAACAGAAGTTTTGTAGGAATTGTATGAAGATTTTAAGAAGATGTTTAAGATTAGCACCAACATCACATTTTAATACAAAAACACTAATCACCAACAAATGCACAAAGAGTTTTATCATCAATCGTAACACACTCCTACATGTTTCGATCCTGCTGGGTCATCTTCAGGGAGAACTTTTTGTTATCATTATACTAAGGTTGCACTTTATAGTTGAGTGAGAATGTGCTGTACAACGCAGTACACACTCAACAGCACATTCTCACTCAACTATACAGCACATTCTCACTCAACTATACAGCACATTCTCACTCAACTATAAAGTGCAACCTTAGTGTAACGATAACAAAAAGTTCTCCCTGAAGATGACCCAGCAGGGTCGAAACATGTACGAGTGTGTTACAATTGATGATAAAACTCTTTGTGTATTTATTGGTGATTAGTGTTTTTGTATAATATAGTGCACGGACATGGAGCACATTAAAATCACATTTTAAAGTTTTAAAGGTTTTATATAATTATTGATGTACACCTCCCTGAAGATGGCGATTAGCCGAAACCTGTTGGAGGAATAAACAGATTAATGGACTGTATACTACAATTGTGCATTTAGTTGGTTTTAATTACAAACATGAAGAAACTTCTATTGTGTTGGGCCCCTTCTAAAGTCACTCCCATCTACTCGCAATAGAACTCACTTAAAAAAAACCGCGTGGATTTTTTGCACGCAGAGAACCAGGACGACGTATGAATTGGCCACACAGGTAGTCTCAAGCCGTCGCTAAAGTAGAGTAGGTCAAGATGTACTTCTCCATGCCACGAAGGCATACAGGAGGAGTAGAGGTATAGCTCCACTCATTCTTAACCTCGGCGCTTGATGGGCGTGAGTGGTCAACTCACGCCCCGACCGCTTAACCTTCGGGAAAGAACCCCTGTACCCATTGAAAAGAAGGCTGCGTGGGCCCCAGTGCCGGTCAGGACGTTTTGAACACAACGATTTCTTGCGTCTACCGAATTCGAAAACCGGATCTTCCAGCTCGTAGCGTAGTCACTACACCGAATACGCTATACCGGCTCCAGTAAAGCCGTCGGTACATAGCGCAACTATGAAATTAGTTTCATGTCCATTTTCCTTATTCAAACAGCCACAATTATCGCGGTAGCTAAGTGTCACGCCGTGAAGAAATACCGCAGCCACCGATACAAAGTTCCACAAATTCAGTCCATCAGCTTCGTGCTCAGGCCACTTTACTCTGGCGAAGACATACCCTCATTGTGTGTGCGTGCGCGTGGGTCCATTTCGAATTTTACGTTTTGCCTGACCTTTACGAAAGGTTGTACGAACGTAATGCCACACATTTTAATTTTTTACAATTTTTAAAGCAACTTAGCGGACGGACTAACTTTCGAGGCTGGAGCGACTGTGGCGATACTAGTGGCACTTATTCATACTTAGCGTCCTGAAAGTATATACGGTAATAGGGCTGGGCAATATACGAAAGTTCTGTTAAAAGTAATATTTTTGTAGAGTGTAAAATAACACGATGGTGGTCCGAAAACTCTCTTTGGCAGTAAACAGCAAGCAGTGCGAGTCTTACGTTTTCACGACGGTTTCATGGAAGAATTCATTCTTCTGGGATGAGGCAATGTCACCTGAGTAACTGGTTCCCGATGTTTCGAAGGAACACAGTGTCGTCATCTTCAAGGGTATACAGGCCCGCGAAAAACGCCGGGATAGGGCCGGCTTGCAGCATCAATAACACAGCCGTTGCTCTAGCACCGAGGAGAACCCCAGGGAAACTTCTAATTGTGTTGGCCGGTCGCAAGATCTTCTGCATGCGTATTGATTCTCCTCAGCAGTCTGGCTTTCAAACCCAGCTGCAGTCCCTGTACATGCAGTTGCTTAACCTTTTAAAGCCTAGCGGTAACTTTACATACCACCAGGTTTAACATTAAAAAATTCTACGTGGTGCCCACATTGCGTTTATGTGTTTTGTACGGATCACAGAACAAACAGCAACTTTTGCCTTATAAAACATTAAGAGACTGGTTTTTATAACCGAATTGGAGAGTGTTTACAGCGCGGTACGCACTGAGTCCTTATATAAAACAGATACGCTTCGTCTTTAAAGGGTTAATTTTGAAAATATAAATACTTATTTAGACAGGTTCGCTCTGTTCCTTTGGATGAGTAACAAACAGTTCATGATGCATGAATGACGAAAAGCTAAAATCATCTTTTTTATGCCAACCGAATTTTATCTACGTCGGCTGCATCAAGCTCTTAAACTACTATCTTTTTCCTTATTTGTTTAAAATACAACAGAGAATTTGAGTGTGTTTTAAGGTGTTTGGGGCTCATTCCATTCACAAAGGACCAACCAACCATATGCCGTCCATTTCACATCGCATGTTGTTTCCGTTCCTTCAGGCTGTCCATGTGGTCCAGCTTCAGGAATCGGTCTGTGTGACCGCCCGTGGACTGGACCCTTCGGGATGCTGTCAGAAGTTCGGTAGTCCGAAAAAAGAAATCTCGGCACTGGTCTTCATAATTGTGTGCGCGCTGGGGACTACTGCAGAACTCTTATAATACGTGAACAGGTACCCCTATGGCTGATATGCTTTAGACACAAATATGTAGTGTAGCAGTTTTGTTAGTAAATGTTATTAAAAACATGCTGTTATATCGCACACCATTGCTATAATATGTCTTGATGCATTTGAATTAATGAGTTCTCGCATTAAGTCTACGTAACATTTTGCTTATCGCTTGAGCTAGTGTTCTTGAAGACGATAAATACTGCACAGTGATATGCACTGCTCATTTCGTTTGCATATATCTGTGAATTTGATGTTGAAATTTTTGAACCGGTTATATAAAAGTATTGTGTAAAATTCGTACCGTTTACCATGAACATCAATTTTGCCGCTATTTGAAAGAACACAACATTAACCTTTTAAAGCCTAGCGGTAACTTTACGTACCACCAGGTTTAACATTAAAAAATTCTACGTGGTGCCCACATTGCGTTTGTGTGTTTTGTACGGATCTCAGAACAAACAGCAACTTTTGCCTTATAAAACATTAAGAGACTGGTTTTTATAACCGAAGTGGAGAGTGTTTACAGCGCGGTACGCAATGAGTCCTTATATAAAACAGATACGCTTCGTCTTTAAAGGGTTAAAAGAACTAGCCATTCTGTTCACTCTCATATGTAGGATCTAAGTTCTGTTATATTTGCAGTGCCGGCCAGGAAAGGGTTTTATGTACAGCGACTCGCTACGGGCTGGACGATCCTGGGTTCGAACTCTAGCCGGGGTGACATTTTCCGGACCCACCCAAATCGGCCCGAAGGTCCACCTAGCCTACTGTCCAATGGGTAGCGCTTCTCTTTCCCGGGCGGAAGGCGGCTGGGGCGTGGTGTAACCACGTACCCATTCTCGCGCCGGGGTTGCGTGTGGGTATGTCTGTACGTTTGCTTCCCCTCTGTCCCTGCAGGGCATGTTAAGGCCAGCCTTACCTTTATCTGTGTTTTTAATGGATGAGCACAGACTAAGTTATTTTTAACACGTACGTGGAACTCGAATTAAATACGAAATGTCTTCCGTTTTTAGATGTGGAAAAACAACAACATTTACTTATTAAAATCCACAACCAGCTGCCTGTCTCAGTTATCTTAAGCCAGGCTCACGTTATGTAAAACTATACAATGTACAATAATACAAAACACTAATCACCAACAAATGCACAAAGAGAGTTTTATCATCAATCGTATCACACTCCTACATGTTTCAACCTTGCTGGGTCATCTTCAGGGAGAACTTTTTTGTTATCGTTACACTAAGGTTGCACTTCATAGTTGAGTGAGAATGTGCTGTTGACTGTGTGCTGGAGGCGTGAACTCTCTGCGGTCCCGGCCTGCACTGCCGGGACCGCAGAGAGTTCATGCCTCCAAAAACAACGCAGTACACAGTCAACAGCACATTCTCACTCAACTATGAAGTGCAACCTTAGTGTAACGATAAAGAAAAGTTCCCCCTGAAGATGACCCAGCAGGGTCGAAACGTGTAGGAGTGTGTTACGATTGATGATAAAACTCTCTTTGTGCATTTGTTGGTGATTAGTGTTTTGTATGATACACATTAAATTTGTTAACGTACAACGATGGTTTTAGGGTTCTCTTTTGTAAACATTATAATATACTGCATGAATGGGTACAGCAGGTGTGAGAAAAATTGAGACCTCAGTTCATAATAGAATTACACAAGACAGTTGCAAGTTTCTCTTTTCAGAGTTGTACACAATCTGAAGATGGCTTAAAGTAGCAGAAACACGTAGCTGTTTCAGGATGTTACTAAATGTTTTATTAGACGGTTAATTATCAGTGTGTATATGGCAAATCGTTTCCAAACATTTCCAAGCACAGTAATGCCTTCATCATGGGGATCATGAAGGCACTACGATCCTCCGAAACGTCGGCAACTATTTACCAGTTGGTACGGCGTTAACATCCCATAAGAACGGAATCTTCAATAACACTGCTGCGAGAACCCCAATTTCGTATCTTTGGATTTATCTGAACTGCGAATGAGCGTTTGCCTGGGACAGAACTTACGAAGTTAAAATGAACTACAAAAAAAATACCGTGTGCGGTATAAATTGCAGGCGGCTTCTAAAATATGAAGCTCTGAATTCCATCATTGCTTGTTTAGTGTATAAAAGTCGGGCGCGACTGAGGATGGGCCATATTTCACGTTGGGCAAGGTGTGACGTCACGATCTGATGTCTACGTAAAGTAACCACGTTATTTATGTAGGCTAAATGCAGTCTATGAAACGAAGACACAAAAGTGTGCGCTGAACAAGGGAATGTGCGATAAACTTCGTGACCACAGTGTCTTAGATTTGATATAATAAATTACATTACATCAGCTTAACTACACGCTTGTCTCCGAGTCATTCCGTTATTGAGACACGATTTTCATCAGGAATAGAAACGTCAAAAATTAATTAAGCCCTTCCTTCTGGAGATTTTTCCAGAATCTATTTGCGTGTTTATATATTACTAAAGCCCCTATTTATCTTCAGTGACGAAAGCCACAAAGAGCAAAACGTTAAAATCCAGGAGAAAAATTTTAACACTTTTATTAAGAAATACAAAATTGTTGAAAGCAGAAAAAAAACCCAGCAAGTGTTTACGAAAGACGTGTCGTTTGTATCACACAAAGTGTTGAAGGACAACATGACGGTTTGAACCAAATTTTTGATAGCAGTACGAATTTAGTGCACCTGCTGGCAATGTTAAGTGGGCCGGGATAGCGTAGTCGCTACGGGCTGGAGGGTCCGGGGATCGAATCCCGGTGGGGGCGAGATTTTCCGCAACCGTTCAGACCGGCCCTCGGGCCCACCCACCCTCCTGTACAATGGGTACCGGGTCTCTTTCCTGGGGGTAAAGCGGCCAGGGCGTGGGGCTAGCCACCCCATCCCTCCCTCGTGCCGAGGCTCACGAACGGGTAGAGCTATACCTCTACTCCCTCCCTTGGGCCCTCAGGGCCTGTTATAGGGTGAACCTTTACCTTACTGGCAATGTTAATGTACGTACAAAAATCACACGTTCTGTTACACAATTATCCACGGTATTTATGTGGCCTGTATAAACCTGAGAACAGACAAGTGTTACTTTCGTACAAAGTGTTAACAGTCAGGGCTTTCTGACATACATGTCGTGTGCGTTGTGTGAGGTCAAAACCGAAGTTTAATATTAGTTAAATTAACCTCAGGTTACAAAATGTGAATGCAGTATCACACATAACGTTTCTTCTTGCGACTAATTTTTCAGTGAAAACGAACATCACAGACAACGTCTTCATTCATAATAACAAAATCGAGTGTCTTATTTCGCAGCGAATTCATTTTTGGGACTTCGACATGCATATCACCAGCAACTGAATAATTCATGACTTGTGACCCGGACAGCTAAATTTATTACAAAGGATCAAAAGTACCGGTTATACTGGCATTCATGTGTAAATACCAAAACATAACAAGGGACTATACAGTAGCTAAAACTTTAAAGGACGGATAACACTTAGATTAGGAACTTTAGGCTTACTTAAGCACTGACAAGAGACTGAGGATAAGAATTCAAATTGCACCCCCAAAAATCTACTACAATACATGCCCAACCCTGGCTACCGTACCTATCGGCAAGAGTATGGAATATATTTCATAACATCTGGACGTTCTTTCTTAGGTACACAACAGCATACAGAACAGTTACAGGTTCATGACCACTACACAGACAGTGGTCTCATTCCAAAGGCAGCATGATTATTTGAACCATGCACACTCATATCCATGCATTCACATACCGACTCTGACTATGTGTACGTCAATAGTACTTCACCACCAATATTGACTGCAGACAAAGGCTGGAAAATCAAACTTCAAAGTTTTTCTTAAATGCCGTTTATAGCAGGAATCCACAAATTTTTCAAAAATTTAGAAGCCATCTCGAAATCATAGCAGACAGAAGGATGATATGTAGCAAGTTCCATACAGAGGATCCACAATGACCTGTGAACCTCATTGCTATCTGGCGCACTTTTCATGTGATCTGACACACCGTTTTTATTTAAAACCCCCAAAAATGAAACAATTATCCTTAAAATATTAGGCGCCAGAGTACAAAACTTACTCGCCCGAAGTTTTTACACCCCTGATTTACAGCTATGGAGAAGCACCAATTTTTGAAAGCGGTGGGCACTACAAGACTTTAAAACGACGATTAGAAGTATTTTATATCTTCTTCATGTGTTTTGGCTACATTTACTTCACATGTCCACTTCTCCTCATCAGCCTCCTATGTACGCACACTCCACAAATCCTTAAATTTCAAATTCTATCATGAATTTTGAAAAATGTAGCTACCGGTAACATATTACGCAGTAAATATTAATGTACTGTGATGTGACGTCGTATGTATTGGCAGAGAGGCACTAACGTTCCAAAGTGCAAGTCTTTAGGCTGGTACCTATCTACAAAACTACACGGCGTCACATAAAAGAACACAGTAATCTTGTCACTGCCATTATTACCCAAATGTCACAGATTACAGAACGATTGTCACGGAATACAGTAAAATAATAAATCACAATGAACCAGGGCTGACAGCAATTTAGAAAACAGCGCTTGCCATTGTTTCTGTTATCAACTTACTGTCGCTACTTGACTCTTTTATTAAGGAGTTATTCCCTTCATAGAGTGGAACGGGTTAAAACGACAAGGAAAACATAAGTGTTCTTAAAATCATCTAGAAAAGGTAAGATTTTGTGACGAATGGAACACTCACGCTAGTATGATAATTTACATACAGGCCTAAACCACCAAAGTAGATTCAAATTCTTTCTCCGAAACTAAGACCCAGATAGGCTAAGTAGCTTATCTGAAAGCTTTATTGTACTTTAGACAACAAAAGTATGCTCTAAGTAGACGCACGCAAATGTAGCGTATAGGGGCTTAACAAGGTTTTCACTTGCAGCTGAACTGTGTTCCTGCAACTGGAATTTTCCTTACACATTTTCTCCCTGACATATATCCGTCAGGCCTACTGCAGACAGTAGCAGCTACGGTCAGCTGGTAAAGTTCCTAACAATGAATTTCGAGTTTGCCATAGTCAGCAGCAAATACTGTGAAGGTGGTATCGGATTGTATATCGCCAGTACTTGTGTGGATTTAAAACTTTTATTATAATTAATATAAGTTTTGTGGGACCATCCTACCCAAGAAACTGACAACACTGCTTACGGTGTCTGCTCTTAATCGTGTTATTTGGGTGGCCTAATTTGTTTCTGGGATGAGATGCTACTGGATAAAAGAAATTCCTTTTTACAGCCCAGTGACACTTCAACAACACTTAAAAAGCAATTAATTTCCCCCACATATTCTATGCAGTCTCTGGTACATGTATTTAGTATGGTCTTCAAAATAATCAACATTAACCCTTTAAAGACGAAGCGTATCTGTTTTATATAAGGACTCAGTGCGTACCGCGCTGTAAACACTCTCCACTTCCGTTATAAAAACCAGTTTCTTAATGTTTTATAAGGCAAAAGTTGCTGTTTGTTCTGAGATCCGTACAAAACACATAAACGCAATGTGGGCACCACGTAGAATTTTTTAATGTTAAACCTGGTCGTATGTAAAATTGCGGCTAGGCTTTAAAAGGTTAACAGCCTTCACTGTGAGGTAAGCATCAAATCTTTAAATATATTCAGCACGTAGATAAACTTAGGCCGTGCCATGGTTCAGGCTTGTCATTGCGGAGGCCCGGGATTTATCGCAGGCCAGTCCATGTGGGATTTGTGGAGGATAAATAAGCAATGCGGCAGGTTTTTCTTTGAGGACCTCGGCTTTCCCCTGTCACTATCACTCCACCAACACTCCATACTCATCTCCATCTGCATGTTACTCCTACCACAAGGACAAACGGGCGAAGCAACAGAAACCTTAACAAGCAATACCCTCTGGGAAATCGGGGAGTAATGGATAGGAAAGTAGTTTTACTTTGTGTATTAAATGAACTTCGAACCTCGTAAGGTTAATCGTGTTTTGAACCTGCGACCCACCCATGGAGCTACTGTGTTTGTGCAGCCTTTACGACGTCGTTAAACTTGACTATTGTCGGCGTGTTTGCTGTGACTCACATCGCAAATATGGCATGAACACTTCGTCCCACCAACTGTCAAACAATGACGGACGCAATACTATTCAGCAAACATCAAAGAGCACAGTACGTTAAGCTGAAGTTGTTTTAATTTCACACCTTTTGTTTACATTCATTAAATTTTCCTACCGTAAGAGTGCATTTTCGCAGCGCCCCCTTTCTGTAACCAAACAGCCTCCACCCTATCGACCTTCAACGAAGAGTATAAATTGACGCTAAAGATATATTCGATGAATAAGAATGATTACTTGAATAAACAAGTTTCCATTCTTCACGATGTTAAAGCAAGGACCAGGTATAATTTGCGCCTTTAAGCACACACGCACGACTGGAGGTTTCGCATATTTCATGTGCATCACACCTGTCAAATGATATTTCTATAGTTATTGGCAAGGTTTCATTACCGAAATTCTACTCGATAGGGATAGCAAACAAGTCTTCAATTTAAATTAATCTTCTTACGCCTGCCCGCCCATTCACCGGTATTACAGAAACGACAACTGTCGATTGAATCACACACATTTTCGACAACGGTCTAACGTAATTTTTATCACTAATAATTATTCGAATATTTTCCATTGTCACTATATAACACCACAAAAAGTTTCGGAAGCACCTGATTCTTTCTTCGCATGAACACAATTGTCAACTTCCTCTTTTAAGTCTTTGGTACTTTAACGTTGCATACATTTCGCCTTCAAACTGTTTCGAAGTAGATTAAATATGGCTACTCAGGCGGTGATTGATTAAGGTTATTGGGCCTACTTGCAGGGTAACAGATAATCGTTTGATGCTACGATATTCTACAATGTAACGCCGTGCACTCTGGTAGACGGTTACAAAGGTTTCAGAAGAAAATACGTGTCAGAAGGGCGGTAGCGGACTGAGCAGGATGGCTCTCATAAATCGGACAACCTTCGACTGGATGACGTGCGCTTTCCTACAGACAGAAGTTTATAAGGTGAGACGTTGATAACCATTTATCAAAATTCAACGTGTTAAATACTAGAAGACCGTATTTTTAGGCGTGTTCGCAAAATTGCGAAAAGCGACGATTAGCTTCGCCATGCCTGTACGTCCGTCCGTCCGTTTTTCTGTTCGCATAGAACAATTCGACTCCCACTATATGGACTTTCACGAAATTTGGTGGTTGAGTATTTTCGAAAATCTATCGAGAAAATCCGGGTTTGACTGACAAGAATAACGGGTACTTTACATGAAGACCTATGTACTACATTTATGACAATATCTCGGTGAATTCTTCTTAGAATGAGAAATGTTTGAAACAAAAGTTGAACAGAAAATCAAAGCACACATTTTATTTCCAATAACTTTTTTTTTTTCGAAAATCGTGCCGTTTATGAGATAATGCGGAAAATATGGTACGGCCAGACAGGCCGCAGACGGCAATATAATACGGCGCAGAAAAGATGGAAGAACACATAACTCACAATACATGATATTTATTGATTTTCCACGGCAACAACAGTTACGCGAACGCGTCTCAATGTTACGTTTACACGTACGCTATCTTGTTAATCTTTAGGTCTACTGCAACCTCAGATTTCATAAAGTATGATAAACCCTTCTTCGGCAAATTGAGCGTTAAGAGGCAATTCACTGCTGAAATCCATAACTCCGTATTTATAGTGCCCAGAGTACCAGTTCGGTATGTTTCACCAAACCACGCTCACTAAATACGATTTTACGTCGATTGAGCAATTAATATAAGTAACCAGGCTATCAAATTCGGCGATCAGTTGCTGAATGAAAGAATAACAAACCTCATTAAGATTCCATTTGCTGTCACGGTTACCTGACAACGGCACAATAATGCAATGACCCATAATCTGCTACACAAATGAAACATTTGTAACCAAGTCTCCTTGATCCTGAACACGTACACAGCAGCGTATTAGAGATACGTTCTACCTCGGTCATCACGTCGATATGCCGTGAAGAAATTCCTACCCCTGTGCACCTTCACGGTATGATTAGTACTGTCAGGTGGACAAAAATAAATTGACCAGTCCACCTCAAAAATGTAATATAACCCAATTCCGAAACGCTCTGATTTTCAAAAGTAAAAACAGAAACACGGACATACATCCAAATACACAATCTTACGAAGAATGTTCATATTTTATATACTTAAGGGAAATACGTTAGGCGCAGCAGAGAGGGTGCAGAGTGTGTCCCGTGGAATAAATAAATTAGGCAAAGCAATCTGTCTGGCCAATGTTTTAAGAAAATGTGGGAAATTTTCGTGTTAAGTCTGTTATATGCTCAGTTCACATTATCACATATGATTTTGCAAGTTAGTTAAATAAAACAAAAGAACTAAGACTTTAAAAATCGCTAATTTTTTAAATATCTTTCGCGTGAATTACCGTTTCCATAAATATTTACGCGAACACGTCACCACGGCAAAATGTTTCCTTTTCATGTATGACACAATTTTAAGGACAGTTTTTATGTTATAGCAATGAGTGGATTTATTTTGCATCACGCTTCTCTGATATAAAACATTCTATGGCATATGGAGGCAATATCTCAGTATCGACACTTAATCCAGTTACCACGGTACGCATAGAAAGTTTACCAATGGCAGAAACGTTGTTTAAAATGAATTCTAGCTACGTTTCGGTAGGACTTGGTATCAATGTGTTTCCCCAACGACTGCCCGCAGCCTGATGCTCAGTTGTTTCAATGCAAAGGAAATAAAGTAGGGCCTATAAAGACATTATGCAAAATAAAAACTTTCATAACTTCTATATTCTTCTGAAAACGGTTCATACTTTTTAACAGCAGAATGTTAACCAACGTTTAGGTAACAAACTTGTTATTCTTTGTCATTTTTTCTTCAAGCTGTATTTTCCTGTTTTCTCTCCTCAAAACGTGTGCGAACCTCAAACAAGGTTATGTTTGCCTGAACCAAACACAGTGGTGTTCTCTTTACTTTACAAACTGCCGTCGTCGTAACGACTACAGACGGCACACTCTGTGACACCAGTAACACTGCGACGGAACACGATTCCTTGGGAAATATCCATAAAATCACGAGATATCTTAATAACAAAGTATGGTTTCGTATGACTAGAACTGCTGCCCTTTTATCGCCAGATCGCAGCACAGACGAGGAACTCAATAAATTAGTGCAGGGTTCACTAGTTGCGCGCCGAATATTGCCGCTCGCACCGTCTGATCTGCTCATACACTCTGTCTATCCGTTCGTTTAGGATCTTGATGCTTTTATCGGGCAGACTGGGTAGGAAGTCCCGGAACTCGGGCTCCGAAGCGTCGAACCTGGCCTGCAGCAAGTGCCCCACGTTCTTGTCGCTGTGGAGGCGCTTTATGGCATCAGCTGTGGACCTCCTGAAGACGCAGAGTGCCCCCAGCAGCGCGCCATGGTAGGCCTCGTACTTGCCGAGCAGCCGGTATCCGTGCAGCAGGCCGCTCTCGTTGTCAAAGAATACCAGCAGACCGGAGTTCGGCTCCCGGGCGAGGTTATGTGCGGGTGCGTCCATCATGGCCGGGTTCCACTGCAAGTTGTACAAGTTATTGACGACCCGGTCAAGGTTTGCTGTCAGGTAGTCGAACACGATAAGATCCGACCATTGTGCGAGCTCTACCAGCTCGGACGTGGTTCTGTGCTTGCTGAACATGACGTCTGGAGGGTGCAGTCGCCTGCCGGATGTTCTAAGTGATGCAGGGATATGGGCTGGCTCCAGGGACGGGACAAACCGCGTGAGAACAACGGTTCGTTCTTCATTCCACTGTGCTAGTGATAACTGGGGTCGAACCCGCGACCACAAGGGATCTCGTAGCCGGACCAGAGCTAGAGAAGACGGTGCAAGATTTCTAAGTCCCAGCAGGCGTCCCAGGTAAAAGCTGAAGAGCTCGCCCTGGATCTGGTCGGTGTTCTGTCTGTACCTGCAGCAGGACCGCGTACCACCCTCGAATGTCAGCAGTCTGTTTTGCATCCTGCCGCAGCCTTCCTCCACCTTCACGACGGGTGTCTTCCGTGCAAAGCGACGCCACGACTCGGCTTCAGACTCTTCGAAGCCAGCCGGCATGGCGTCCTCCACGCGACGTCCCCAGTACACGCCCCCCTGTAGCAACCCTCCAGTGTCCACACTTGGCCTTACAACCGCGACTGGAGCAGCGGAATTCGCGATGAATGAGACACTAGGGAATTCCGTGGCGGCCTGGATGTAGCTGTTTCTTCTTTGACTCTCGGCAGGCCTACTCGTGTTCACATTAAAACGGGAGGACGCGACACCGCGGGGTAGTACATACAGCGGGATCATTACCCCCACGACTAATCCCAAGATAAACGCCAGACCTGCTGTCAGGATACACAGCGTCCTGTAAGGAGACGTCCTGCTTGCAAACTGGCTGTTCCCGTTGCAAGATGTGAGCATCACAAGCTGGTGCGCCTTGCTGCGTCGTTGATTGTTACTGACGTCGTCAATTACCAACTGTTGCTCGCACATTGTTGTGTGGGTTCACAGCCTCAACCCTACACACCGACACTCGTGTTACAAGACTACGGTTACATTGTCATCCTGTAGAGGCAGCACCAGTCATGTTTAAACAATGTCGCATCACTGTTCTCGTTAAGATGTACAGTGTTGACACACGCCTTTCTCCACGATTTGGTTTTACGAACTCAAGTTTACTTCAGAACAAGGTTTTCGTTTTTTCTCTCTCTAACAGTTGAACGTGTTTGTTTAGGACAAGTCCCTCACTTCTTTTGTTTACTGAAATAATTTAAACAAATGAAGAACAAGTCCTTCTATTCACATACAGAAATATGCTAACGACTTTTTTGTCCGTAACCACGTCTCCTACCTCTGTGCTGTCGGTCATTTAAATAACGAACATCCTCTCTGAAGTTTTCACTGCCGGACACCGAACCCAGTGCACCTTAATGTTGTTTCGAGGTTCACACACCACCACCAGCCAACGACGCACTCCCCACTTTCGTCTGTCTGTCTCGGGTCACAGAGCGCAACTGATGAGCCACGGCAAGCTGTACTGTGGGTATGGCACAAACCCGCCGGAGGAGAAATGAAAAATGTGAAGGGTGGGGAAACGCAGGTCCTGCTGACTCCTCCCACCGGCCGCAGTCTGCAACAGCAAAGGACATACATCGGTCAATCGCGAGGCAATGCCGGCCCGTCTCACACAAGTTACATCCTAATTTGGGCTCACATCAGACCATTTATAATTTTTTTGTCTACTCACCGCCTCTCGGTTCATTTCAAGGTCTAAACAAATGCTGTTAAGGGAATTTAACTAACGGATCTTTTTTTATACAATCTGTCCTTTTAAGAGAAGACAATAAGAATACATGCATTTGTAGTCCAGATAAGACAACAGTAAACAGAGGCTGCATGTGTCTTGGGGAACGACAACATTCAAAAGTCGCAATTATGCACGTTACACGTATAATTAACAAAGGAATAAATGCAACCATAATTTACTTCTTTATATCGCGGTGGTAACTATACGTATCGCCCGTTTTAACGTTAGAAGACACTGAATTTTGCCCACACACGTATATGTGTTTTGTATAATACTCAGGATAAAGAAAGGTTATTTCTCTAATCCCCATTAAGTGTCTGGTGTTCTCTGTGAGGTAGGAACTATATTTTTAGCCCATTTCGAAAAACAACAGTAAGCTTATACCATCAGCTTCATATCTGAGTTTGCGTGTCAAAATTTCGATTTTTTAACTAGTGGACCGATTTTACGCAATTTGGTACCAATCTTGTGACAAAAGGCACACAACAAAACCGCACTTTTTCATTTCCCACAGTCCGTAAGAATAACACAGAAGACGGGAGACTTGTGAAGCGGGAACGACATCAGTGTCACTTGTGCCATTTAATAATACTGAAATTCTGTATGGCAAAATGTGAGGATTCAGGTCCTCTGCGAAGTTACGCAGTGTGCAAGACAGTTACCCTTTATCCTAGCCGGATGGGTATCGAAATTTTAGCGCATGGTTTATGAAAAACTTATTACTTACACAAAAAAAAAGATAAAGTTACGAAATAAATGGCATTTTGTGGAAAACTGAACACCGATTATGCAGAATATCTTAAAAATGCAGTCATTTCCCTGTTGCCCAAATACAGTCGAACCCGGTTATAACGGCACAGATTTATGCGACACCTCGTCTATAGCGTCAAGATATTCTGTTGTACCAATTAATTCCTCACTATGAACAATAACATTATACTAGTCGGTTAGAACAACACCCGTTTATAACGACACAAAGTATTCAGTCACTTTCATGACGTTATAATCTAGTTCGACTACATACAAAATGAACTTCTAGCGGTGTTTTTTGTGCGTTCGCCTATGTGAACGCACGTCTCTAAAAGGTCCCCCAAGTTTCCAAGAATCGCAATGACTCCATCTTCAGGGTCAAGAAGTCCCACTCTCTTTGGACTGCTTGACCCCGAAGATGGAGGCTTTGCGATGCTTCGAAACATCGGTAACTACGTACAATTCGAAAACTCTTAACATCCCAGAAGACCTGAACCCTCACTAACAATTGCTGTGAGAACGTGAAGTCCTGCAAACGTCAAAATATCTCTGGAAATGTAAAATAACAACATGGCGACAGTGCGAATCTTTTGTCTAGATTCACGACATATGGCACTGTGCGCTAAGAGCTGTATTTCTCATGGGATGAATGAAAGGTTTATGTGACAGCAAAGATATTCTCATATTAGACTGACAGCTTTCAGGGTCACGATGTAAAATTTCGGTCGTTTCGAAGAAACAAGTTTTATAGAATAGGGGGAGTTTCTTGACTGGCTGAATATTAGCTTCTGAAGAAAGACTCTGCTATAGGGATTCAGATAATCTCACAGGAAACATAACCGCGTCCCCGTTACAAATAACAACCGGTTAATACTGCTTCGGGAAATAACCGCTGTTTATCGTGCAAATAATATGAAATATACGCCCGCATATACATTGTGTGCGCAAAATTACGAGTTTTTAATGTCACTGTTAATTGTTACTACTGTGTGGTTAAAGTGTTCGCGGAATGGCAAAAAGAAAAACCAAACGGTCTCTTACATAGTTCCACATTTTAACACAACGGTCCAGTGTAGTGTTTGTTTATTTCTTCTTTCAAAATCCATTTGGTTTTTCATGATAACAGCTCATTAGATATTTACTCGTTATTTAACTAGTGTTAGAGTTTGAACAATCGAGCATGTATTTGTTTATTCATTCATTATTTGTCGTGTTTATTTGAAGAGAAACACGTTCGTTTGTTTCCATACACCTCCCTTGTCACACGGAGCAGTCAATTACATAAATATAGCATCCTAACGACATTCCGCAGCCTTACAACAGGCTCACGCTGCGCGCCTACATGCCTGACGTTGTTACTGCATAACACAGACAGACGTACATAATCCAGGGTTTATTCCTGGTAAGACTCGAACCGTGATCTCTAATAAAAGCGTAACTGAACGACACTAGTGTTATTCAGTTTGAGGGCGCAACCTTGAGGAAAGTGATCAGCCCTTTGGAAATATGAAATATTACCGTCTGTAGACCATTTCTTTCCTTCTTTGTACGAAATAAATACGCTAATGACTCACTTCCTAATATCCTGCATCAATAACAACATCGCGGACGCGCAAACTTCTGAGGTGGGAATGATACTGACGCTAATTTTACAAGTCTGAGATTAGGTATAGTAATACATCCTCAAAAAGCGTACAAATTTTATTAAGAAAAATGTTTTTTTTGAGAATGTAAAATAACAACATAGTGGCCACGCGAAAATTCCCGGTTTGATGATAAACCCTCATAAATGATAAATTACTGGAGACAGACATGTAAAATTTGGTACTGAGGTAAAACGTGCGCATAACTACGTACTGTAGGCTTACATGAAATATCCATTGTGCGCCACAAATGTATGAACGTGGCGACCTTGATAAAATGTAAAATTCTGCGATAAATTCTACAGAAATATAAAATAAGGATAGGCATACTCATCAATAAAAGGTGTGAAGGTAAAGTTTTCAGCGCACAAGACACCAAGGCATTTTTATAGTTTTTATGCAGGTGAGAGGGAAATGTGAAACAATTTATCAAATTTCCGAACGATGCGGATTATTTATTTAATGAATCAGGCGAATTTTTTTAAATCAAGAAGATTAATAGAAAAAAAATTCAAGACAAACGTAACAGTGAAAGCTAAAGAAAAAATAAGAAAAAATGAAGGAGATTAAGCTATAATTTGTGAAACTATATTTGATGTATAAGATTAGGAGGCATGTTTTTAATATTAAGAATGTGGTGGCAGATTAAGGTATAGGATGTATAAAAATAATATTTGTATGACTAGACACATAGCTACTAAATGCTGCGAACTGCAAACAAGCCGGTGTTACGCAGACGCAGCCTTAAGTTCAACTTGACCCAATTCATAAATATTTGATTTCATTTTACACGACGGCATATGGGTTACTGGACGTACAGCACCTCTCAATTTTAACCTCGGCACTGGATGCGGGGAGGTGGTCACCTCCAAGCTCTGATCGCTTTACATCTGCCGAATAGGCCGCCGGTACCCACTGAACAGGCCTACGACACTGGGTGAGACTCAGAGCCGGTGGAGCGGACCAAAAAATGTCTTGTGCATGCCGGGCATTGACACATGATTCGTCTATCGTCCAGGCCGTACCTTAGGCACTGCACCCACTGAGCTATCCTGGCTGCATAATAATAATAATAATAATAATAATAATAATAATAATAACTCCACGGAGCAGAGGCCTTCTTGAAAAGCCAACAGTTTCTCAGCTAGTCAACAAATTCCCCGCATTTATGCAACCCGGAGGTTCATTACCGCATTCACACGAGCCCTCCACCTGCCCCTATCCTGAGCCAGGCCAATCCAGTCCACGCCCCCATCCCACTTCTTGAAGATCCATTTTAATATTATCCTCCCATCTACGCCTGGGTCTCCCAAGCGGTCGCCTTCCCTCAGGTCTCCCCACCAAAATCCTGTATGCACATCTCTTTTCCCCATACGTGCTACATGCCCCCCCCCCCCCCCAATCTCATTCTTCTCGATGTGATTGCCCGAATAATATTTTGTGATGAGTACAGGTCATTAAGTTACTCGAATAATAATAATAATTATTATAATTATTATTATTATTATAAACCTGTGCACTATGGAAGTATGATTCATGAGTTCTGCTTGTCGCTTTGTTTACAGCTGGCCTATGAAGTACCGAGCAAATGGAAGCTGCCAAACCACATCTGGGGCGAGTCAGTCTGTGCACAGAAATTAAAAGTTCTAGCAGGCCCTTTTCTCATCACATGCCGGGATAGCACACTCAGTGTAATGACTAAGCTACAGGACGGACGATACGGGATTTGCATACCCGCGCGAGCACGAGACTCTTCCCTTCACCCAAACGTCCACACCGGCTCTGGGACCCAACAGGGTTCCTACTCAATTCGTACCGAGTGTAAAGCAGCCGGGGCGTGATGTTCATCACTCACCTCCAGCTAGTGGTGAGGTTAAGTATGAGTGGAGCTACACCTCTGCTCCTCTCTATGTCTTCATCGCGTGGACAGGGATCTTTCTTTACCTTTACCTTTCATAGTTAGTGACTCCATTTTCGCCTTTGTTTCAAATTAAGGTTTAGTAAAAGTTGACAATTTCAAGTTGTAACGACATACTGCGGGGACACTTGCTAGGCTGTTCTCTGTACTCACTGTCTAATTGTGTAAGCACATACCACGTGACAGGCCGTCGGTAAGGTAGGTAGGGTTTTCCGTTTTATGTATTCAATGCGTACACAATGCAGCCTGTGAACGGAGTGACGGAGTGACTGCTTCATTAAGCACAACTTCTCGTTTTCTTAGAAATCGAATAGAGGGTGTTACAAGCCAGTTCCGAAGTTTAAAATTTCTAAAATTTATTTTGATGTCCATTTCTTAGTCTTCCCATGCCTGACTATAGCTCGAAGTTAAATGTGTATACTATTTATTAACCAGTACTTCTTTCTTTCTTTCTTTCTTTCTTTCTTTCTTTCTTTCTTTCTTTCTCTCTTTCTTTCTTTCTTTCTTTCTTTCTTTCTTTCTTTCTTTCTTTCTTTCTTTCTTAGTCCTTCCCTCTTTTACCTACTTGTTCACAGTAGGTATCGAGGGTTTTTGTGATTTCATTTGATCACACTCAAGGACACACCACAGTCGGTAGGACTCCTCTGGACGAGCGATCGGCCCGTTGCCGAGACCTCTACCTGACAACACAAACACTGTATAAGACAAACATCCATGCACCCGGTGGGATTCGAACCCACGATCCCAGCAAGCGCTCGGCCGCAGACCTACGCCTTAGACCGCGAGCCACTGGAATCGGCTATTATCCAGTATTATGTTCCTTACTACAGATTGTACCCTTTATCGTGGCCCTGGACACGACAGCTTTATCACACAGCAAGCAAGCATCGGCCGAGACATGGAGTGATAGCCGCCATGCTCAGGGACACGATAAAAGAGGCACTGGCACTATATATTTCGGTAACTGAATAAGTAACCAATAAAGTAATAAAAGAATCACTAAGAAACTATAACCAACGACTTTACTTACTAAGTAATTAACCGTGTAACTGCGTATGGTGCACGACTACTAAGCAGTCGACAATTATCCACCTGGTGACAAATTTTCCTTGGTACAGTACGTAAAAGTCGGCACCTTAATTCCTGAATTCAACCATGAAATCTGACAATAAGACAGGCTTAGACGGTTGCAAGCTACTTGTACGTCACTTTTAACTTTTCTGATATTTCAGACTTCATTGTTTAATCACGCCATTCTTGTGCTGCGTTAATCCCAAAATTAAAACCGTTACCAATCGTTTTAAGCGTGCTATATCAACACTAACGCACTGGGGCAGTAAGGTTAAGTAAGTGTTACGATTGTAATCAAACCGTCGGTGTTAAGCATGCAAATGCTTTCGTGAACACGCGCGAGAAAATATTCCGATTTCATAGATTGACATCGTTGCATAAAAAGTGTGAAGGATATATTTTATCTGACGCAAATATTTTGTCACTTCTTGTCAGCTCGCTTATCGTGTTACCGTAGTCCACTCATCCGACTGCCCACACAAGCGGCAGAATAGCGGTGGGAAGTGACAAAAGATATTTTTCAGATCAAGCATGCTCTAAGAGGCGTACGCTTTTCTTAACATCGGATACATCACAGAATAATAAGGCATCCGTTGGCGGATCAAAGAACAGATTTCACTTAGAAGAGCAGCTTGAAGCTTTAACGGCGATTGAATTCAATATATTCAATATAACCTCGGGCTGACATCCGCGTCACGTGTTCAAGAAAACCAACGTTTCAGAACCCTGATGGTGGAAAGAGAAACGGTGCCTGAAACGATGGTTAGTTGAACCACCTGATGCAGATGTCAGCGTCACATTCTGTTGAGATAACTGCTTGTAGTTCAGACAGCAATGGAGAAGCCCCTAAGAAATGCGATCGTCTTGTGTTCAGCGCTTACGTAAATACGGGTGTTTTACAAAATGCTGAAGGCAGACATTCCTTAGTTTGATTTCACACACACCTGTCCTATTTCTGAGGGCGAAAGAGGAACTGAGTTCTTACTACCCATAATAATATAATATTATATTATATTATATATATAACATTATTTACATATCTTTTAAGTATTAAACCGCTTATATGTAACTTTGTTTAAATATCTACCTCAGTCTGTTATCAGATTTGTTAGTACAACGTAAGATCTTATACGCCACTTCTGCATTCGTATTAATTTTTAATTTAAAAATTTCGTTCTCCAATTTCTAGTTTCGGAACAATTGAGCTACACAGGCCTATGTTTGACATCCTCTTCACCCAGACATAACGTGCATCTTCATTTATCTAATTCTTTTCAACTTCCACACTCCTCACAGCAACCACGTTATCCCATTTTTTTTTCTTACTTACCACATTATTCAACATATAATCTTTTACCATGACTAAAGTTCATATATCCATACAATGCTAATAAACTCTTCTTATACATTTTTGTTACCACATTCTGTCTTTCCCCACCATCCCACCATTAAATCTTACTTTTACCACCTTAATTATTTCTCTTAAATTACACTTCTGTTGTTTCTACTTAGAATACAAACACCTGTACGAGAAGTGTCTTTCTCTGGAGAACATAGTGTTTCAGCTAAGATTATATGTTGCCCGTCGTATTCACAACATACGAAGGCGAGTGCGAGTGACAGCAGTAATGAGACAATGCATGTCACAGTACCCTTCCCCACCGCCGTCTGTGACCACTGGGTTCCAAAATTGAAAGCGCCAACAGCTTTTTTCGCTGGTGCAAAGTGTCCTAGCTCTGCAGCCCACCTCGTAAACACTCCGTCCAATAGAAAGGATCCTTTCTAGGTGGAGAACGCGGGTAAAATGACGGCGACATAAATGTGACCATTAATCTCCATGAAGCACTGAAGTTAACGCGTGAAGCTATACCTTCAGATCTCCATATGTCTTCACGGTGAAGTGTTTCATAAGTACGCTATACGTCACTTCTACTTCGTCACAACTGATGAAGTGGGCAAAAGGCCTGGCCTGTCAATCCTGGTTTTCGGGTCTTAACCTCTGACCCGGATTCAAACTAAGTGAACTCCATTGTTAAAAAAATAAAGACCAAATTCATAAACTACGAAACTACCCAGCTGGGCTCAAGTACGTGGCAGTTCCCAGACCCTCATTTAGGCCGAGCAGGTGGGCGTAGCATACATGTCATGTATGTGGCCATACATTGCTGAACGTTGCTCTTCTGCAGCTTGGTCATGGCATGTGCGACAGATTGACAGATTTTCAGCTCTTCAGGGCACAATGGTAACTACATGTATCACACGTCTTAATACAAATAAACTGTAAATTTTGTCCATACAGTGTATTATGTGTATTTTAATGTTTTCACAATAAACAACGATTATTTCCTCAAACAAGTCACGATCAAAGTCACATTAGGACTGACGGTCGGTCGGTCGGTCTGTCAGTCAGTCCCGTCTTCTCGTCGAGCCCCTCCTACGACGCATAACTAGATTCCAGTCTGAATTAAATACTATTGTCAGGCAGCCTCTGGCGCCCTCTCTGACGTCAATGCGGGTCTGTCCGTTGTCACAAGTCACTGTCTGTGTCAACTGTATATTTTTACACATTTAAAAATAAGGTGTTAATCTACACACACACACACACACACGTATACAGTGTGTGTATATATATATATATATGTATATATATATATATGTATATTCCATTACTTCAAATACCAAACACACAGCTTTAACCGGTTGATATTTGTAATGGTGACGCAGGTCTTGACTGAGAGGTGCGGACTGAATTTTTAAATATTATGTAGATAAACTCAGTACTTCAAAAACACTGTGCCATGGCTCACGCTGTTGCCAGCATCTCAGCGCGGGGGTCCGAGTTCGGTTCCGGACCAATCCGTGTGAGATTTGTGGCGGACAGAGTGACAGGTTTTCCTCAGATTACTTCGGTTTTCCTCTATCAGTAGCATTCCAGTAAACATCCACACTCATCTTCATCTTTACTTTTATCGGGAGGACAAGCGGGCGAAGGCTGCCAATCTTCAAAGCGGAGCTCTTTAGAGTATCGGGTAGGACTGGACAGAAAGTTACTTTCAAATTGTTTAATGCCTTTACAAAATTAAACTACTTTTTTACCATAGTCTTGTGTGTTATAGTGCCACGTAACCTGGTGGGTAAGTTTTCGACGTTTCGGAAGACTAGGGTTTCACATTCCTGTAGATAAGCCAACTGTTCCTCTGAGACTTTTGTGGTGTCATAATCCAGACGACCAAAACAGGCCTATCATCCATTCACAAAACTCGTGACAAGCGACCACAGTATGATGCACCCCAAGAAAACCGTGTCAGACAATCAAAGTATGATCCATCCACAAAGTCTGTGCCACACCTACCCGAAACCCATTTCAACCATGAACCTGGGGGTAGCTCAGTCGATATAGTTAGTACGTACTGCCTGGATGGCAGCGGAATTGTCCTACCGTTCCCCGTAGGGGCAAAAGAACCTTCTTTTTTCCAAAGCGTCCAGACCTGCAGTGGTGTCCACTCAGCCTCCTCTTTAATGGGAAACGATTTTAAAGCCATCGGCTCGTGAAAAGTGAGCACTTATTTCTACCTGGTGCCGTGGGTTAAGAATGCCCTCCTCATATGATTTTTATGGTCTGCACAGGGACAACTCTGCTGCACTCTGACGACTTTCGCCGGAAGCACACATGCAATAAGATGAAGTGTAAAGACAGCACCCGTGTCGATACAGCGTGCGACCAGCCGAAGTCACCGCATTCCTTTGCGAATACCAGCAGACTTGCCATGTTTCGAAGCCTCCCCTACTGACTTACCCTCACTTTCTTCCCTATCCTCTTAAATCAACCCTTCTTGCATGCTGCCCAAAATGCTGTCTATGACCCTTGGAAAGCAAACATTTCAACTGCAAAGTCAGTGGGGTAACCAACCACAAGCGGATACTGCAGCATAAGCGTCTGACAGCATCTTTCCTTCGTACTCTGGAAGTGTCGGGTTCAAATATGTCCAAAGCCTGGCTATGCTATTTTATCGCCCAAAGCCCAGCTACCCTATATTCTCGCCCAAACCCTGGCTACGCAAGTGTCTCGCCCAGAGTTCCGATATGTTATTTTTCTCTCCGAAATCTCAGCTACGCTATTCTCTCGCCAAAAGCCGGCTATGTTATTTTCTCGTCCAAACCCCGGCTATGCAAGTATCTCCTCCAAAGCTCGGATATGCTATTTTGTCTCCGAAACCTCAGCTATGCTGTTTTCTCGCCCAAAGCCCGGCTATGCTATTTCCTCTCCGAAAGCTCGGCTATGTTATTTTCTCACGCAAAACTCAGCTGCGCTATTTGCTCGCCAAAAGTCCAGCCGTGATAGCTGCTCGTACAAAACTCAGCTACACTATTTCTCTCCCACACCGTAACGTGCTAGGAATATGTCTTCTATATTTCCATCCCATCAGGATGCAAGTCAGTTCTCTCCCCTTCATGCAACGCTGATAGTTCAGGCCCATTACATACGGCCAATAAGCGCTTCTTTGAGAACAAGAAACTCGATACTTCAGTTCTAAAAACTGTGACTTTCTTCTTGCGATCCATGACGCGTCTGTTCAAATAATGCTAACGTTTTGAAATTATAACATCGGACAATGATAATTAACCTTTTAAAGCCTAGCGGTAAATTTACATATCACCAAGTTTAACATTAAAAAATTCTACGTGGTGCTCACATTGCGTTTATGTGTTTTGTACGGATCTCAGAACAAACAGCGACTTTGCCTTATAAAACATTAACCCTTTAAAGACGAAGCGTATCTGTTTTATATAAGGACTCAGGGCATACCGCGCTGTAAACACTCTCCACTTCGGTTATAAAAACTAGTCTCTTAATGTTTTATAAGGCAAAAGTTGCTGTTTGTTCTGAGATCCATACAAAACACGTAAACGCAATGTGGGCACCACGTAGCATTCTTTAATGTTAAACTTGGTGGTACGTAAAGCTACCGCTAGGCTTTAAAAGGTTAAGAGACTGGTTTTTATAACCGAAGTGGAGAGTGTTTACAGCGCGGTACGCACTGAGTCCTTATATAAAACAAATACACTTCGTCTTTAAAGGGTTAATAAGGACCCATGTCTGTTCGCTAGAGGAAGTATTAATCCTTCAGTTACTGTTTACAGTGCTACTTACAACATGCGTCATGCAATCGGTCACACTCAGGTAAAGCATTCATATGCAACATAGGGACTTCATGCTGGCCAGTAGCTATCCCGATGTCATATATGAATGCTTTCCCCGACGATAGCCGAACAGAGCCCAAAACACGTTGGAAATAACACTACAAGCAAATAAAGAAAGGCCTTCGCTCTTCTGGCACGTTAAGCGCCGTACGTTAGTAGTCGGTTACCGACGTTTCGGGACAACCAATCGGTCCCATCTTCAGGGGTCAAGCAGTCCAAGAGTTACCAACCGAAGGGTACAAACCCACATACAGCGGCGTGGAGTGGAGCGGCCTGCGGCTTGTGATTTAAATTCGTGGAAACAAATGAGTCAAAACATAGCAGCAGCCGGCGATCGGCGGCGCGGGACGTTCAGAGCGGAGCGGCAAAGTTAGGAACAAATTAGTTTGTTTTCAGAAGCGTTTGCGAGCGGCTGGCTATATTCCTCTTCTGTTTTTCGCCACGGATATTGAGCAAGTGATTGCAGCAGTTTATTCAAGACAGGCTTTATGGCAACAAAAGCACGTTAATAACCACAACCAGGGTGTAAATGACAAGCTGTGGAAAGAGGTAGCTGTTTTACTGGGTAGTAACAGTAACTTTAATGTGTGTCATCTCGTTGTGCATATAATAATAATAATATTGTTATAGAAGTTTATACAACCGTACAGCACAACTCCAGTTTACTATGTATACTTAGATATTATACAAGATACGCTACATGTTTCGGCCTTAATTGGCCATCTTCAGGTGTGAAACATAGTGAACCATTTAATCCAGGTTAATATTATATTTTATTGTGTAAGATCTCACAGATGTCATTTACATTAAATACCGCAAAGCCACCCCGTCCCCCACCCCACAGAGAAAAAGGCGTTTAAGAGTTCAAGAGGCCGCAACGCAGAAGTTTTTAGAGCTGAACGACAAGAAAACGCAGCTTCTTGCAAAGAAAAAGAAAAAGGAAAGGACATTGACAAGTCTGAAGATTGCCATTTCTTCATGAATTTGATCCCCCCCACAGCCCAGTTTATCCCCCACACGGCCCAGTTTATCCCCCACACAGCCCAGTTTATCCCCCACACGGCCCAGTTTATCCCCCACACGGCCCAGTTTATCCCCCACACGGCCCAGTTTATCTTCCACATGGTCCAGTTTAACTCTCCCCAGAAACTGCAAGTGAGGCATAAGATACAACAGGAAATCACAGACATGGCCTCTTCTCTTGGACGTATGTCTCACGAAACCTCCCGATGGGGATTTTCATCAAACCACTACGATCTACCACCACAAGACATCTGTTAACTATTACATCCCATTACCATAAACGGTTACCATGCCGTATCACAGTGTATCGTTCCAGGAAGATGTTTACTATCAACAGCAAGACTAGACTCACCACAACACGCCGCTGCAAGCGTTCACATCAATAGACGTTTAATCACTTAATGATTAAACAAAGTCAGTGTAACTTTCCTTCTTTTCAAAATTACATCGACTAATTTAATGTGTTCCACGTCCATGCACTATATTATACAAAAACACTAATCACCAGCAAATGCACAAAGAGAGTTTTATCATCAATTGTAACACACTCCTACACGTTGCGACCCTGCTGGGTCATCTTCAGGGGGAACTTTTCTTTATCGTTACACTAATGTTGCACTTCATAGTTGAGTGAGAATGTGCTGTTGACTGTGTACTGGAGGCGTGAACTCTCTGCGGTCCCGGCAAGAAAAGTTCCCCCTGAAGATGACCCAGCAGGGTCGAAACATGTAGGAGTGTGTTACAATTGATGACAAAACCCTCTTTGTGCATTTGTTGGTGATTAGTGTTTTTGTACATCGACTAAATTTATAAAACTGCTATAATATATACTACTCTATACTAATATTTTATTTACATTGTCTTATGGTCACTACCAGTCTCTCTTCTGCACCAATGGGCCTCCGCCAGTTCGTTGTTTGCTTTTCAAGACTAGCACGAACCTTACTCAGAATATAATCAAACGTATCAATTGACATTCTCAGGTATTCAAAAAATTTCACTGGGTGCCTCCTCAGTGCACGAAACAAGTGACGGTACTTTCCAGACTAATTCCTTTTGTTGAACAGTGGATGAACTCACATTCGTAAAGAAATGCCATATAAAATCGCCATTTTCTACTGTTAACAAACGGCGTTGGATCTTCCAAAGAGACATGACGGCAACTGGTGGTGTGGCTTTGAGACCACCCTCCGCTCCGCCAGAAACGCTGTATGTCTGTGTACCACCCGCTCCTTATCGCTGTAAACGCTGTGTTAATTACCCGCGCCGCTCTATGTGTGTTTGTACCCTAAGCCGTGTAACATCCCAGAAAAGCGAAGACCTCAAATACACCGCGGCGGAAACTTGAAATATCGCAAATAAAGAAATGCTTGGTACCATCACTCCAGAGTACTGACACGATATTTTATTAATTACCAATGCTGAAACCAGTCGCTTCTTTCTATTGATCGCTACACACAGCGTCTCCGCAGACGACTGAGCGTCGCTAAACGAACCAAGAGACACAAGTTTTCTTTAGCAGGTTCAGGAAGCTGCCGTCGCTCGGCACTGCAGACGTAAGGACAGGTATGGATTCCTAAGGCGGCCGTGGTAGACATAACCTGACAGGCTAGCTGGTTGCATATCAATTCGGTGCTTGGTTTCAAACCCCACAAGCAAAAACTTAAAAACATGTAAACGCGACAGACGGATGGACTGATATGTATAGCCTGAAAAAGCACGTCACAGAAAACATCTAGGTCAATGTCTTTAGCTTATAAAATGAGAATTTATAGGTAATAAATACAACATCACGGCGTAACAAGGTAAAGAAGTAAAGTCGTCCCTGTCCACACCACGAAGACATATAGGGGGAGTTGAGGCACATCTCTACTCATTCTTAACCCCGGCGCTAGATGAAAGTGAGTGGTCAACATCACGCCCCGGTCGCTTTATCCCCGGAGAAGAAACCCGGCAAACACTGGATAGGCTGGGTGGGCCCCAGAGCTGGTCTCGATGATTTTGAATAGAAACATATCTTGTCCCTACTGGGATTCGAACCCCGGGATCGAAGGTGTAAACTATACAAAATTACGGAAGTTCTGTTGCAGTTAGAACATAGCCTACGTGTTTACAGTTTCAGTAATTCTCACACAGTATGTTTATGAGTTTCATATCATTCTTAGAACAAAGAGCACTAATTTTTTCGGGCTTTATAATAGAGACACAGTGTGCCTTCTGTGAGGCAGGAAGTGAAGATTTAAATATTAATTAGATTATGTACACATTTAAGCAGGGCTGCGGAGTCGGAGTCGGAAGGAATTTTAGGTTGAATCGGGGTCGGAGTCGGTAAAAATGTACCGACTCCGACTCCTACCTCAGTCTAAGATCTTAACTAGATACTCCAACTCCAGAGCCCTGATAGCTACAGTAACCATTAGACTTATACTTAAATATAGAACGTAAGTCTAAGAAGTAGCCTGATGATTCACGTGGTGGTGATGAAATGTCTTACAGGTTTACCATTATTAACCTTTTAAAGCCCAGCGGTAACTTTATATAATACCAGGTCTAATATTAAAAAATTCTACGTGGTGCCTACATTGGTTTTATATGTTTTGTACGGATCTCAGAACAAAGAGCAACTTTTGCCTTATAAAACATGAGATCGGTTTTTATAACCGAAGTGGAGAGTGTTTACTGCGCGGTACGCACTGAGTACTCATATAAAACAGACACGTTCGTCTTTAAAGGGTTAATACACATTGAGCTTTTATGAAGGAGTCGGAGTTGGAGTTTGAAAAATTAAGGATTCGGAGTCGGAAGTTTTATGTACCGACGCACAGCCCTACAATTAAGTACGTTTTAATTACAGAGTGCGTGTCAAGTGGGAATTTCGATGAAAACATCCAATGTGACAGATTAACTTACACTTGATGAAGCAAAACAATTTCGGATTAGTACAATTAAACTAAATGTACAGTAGTCCCTCGCTCATCTGGACTAGACCGTGCGAGGGGTGGCTATGGACCACCAAGGGGAAACCCCGTGGTATTGGTTAACATACAAAAAGTCGTCATTCAATGCTAAACTAAACTCCTGAAAGCTGAAATACTATGCCTAACAGTCTATAATAATAAGAATGTACTCTAATAATAATTTGAATGAGAATTACTAGTTATAGTTGGCCCAAAATTGTCCCGGCCACCCGGAGATCCAGATTACCGAGGCACCACTGTATTTCATGAATCACATCGTGTTTTTTTCGATCTTACATCCAAAACAGTGGATCACATTTTGGTAAACAATTTCCATATGACATTCTGTGAATTTTCATTTGACGTCAATCCAACAGCCAAGCGCTTTCGCCAACCCCGCCTACATCACCAGCATTCCATAAGCAAGGATGTCAGACAAGGCTGCACACGGGGAAACTCAGTCCCTCGCGTCGTTGCACGCGGCCAGTGATGTTATGATTCCAGGAGGCCGTTCATCAGTAATCAATTCAGTCGCCTCAAGGACACAGACACCTTGCTGAGCGCATAGCAATGAGTGGGGGAGTTCAGTGCCTCCGGCAGGCATTTCAACCGTTTCTGGTTCACACAGCTTTCGGAACGACAAGAAGTCGTTTTTTTTGTCGCATTCCAGTTTCGAAATGTCCCACTATACAGCGAAATATCTAACACTGCGGTCCAGTTTCTGTTACTCATATTCCGTATTTGAGGTTCCGAGTTGAAATCTCGGTCCACAGACCGGGTATCTTCACTCGTGGATTCCCCAGCCCTTCCAGGCAAGTAATTCAAATCAGGCCATCAAAGCTTCCACCGACACAATTCACATTTACCTTGTAGCGCCCAGGAAAACCACGAAAACAACTCAGTGATAATACCCAGTTTTAGGACCGAGATTTAAACCCAGGAACTGCCGAGTACGAAGCAAAGCATTGTGCCAACCAGGTGACTACGGGGTTTTGTAGTAATTAAAATAAACGAGTAATTAATCCAGCTTGTATAATGCGCTTCTTCTGTGAGCGCGCGCGTGAAGGCAATTATCCTTACAGACGATGTTACACCATACGTTCATAGCTATGAAGCAGTCAAGAGTTACCTCTGCTTCGGCCGGCATTGCAAAGTCGTACTTTGATGACAGAATTTATGAAGGTGTCACAAGTGTTTCATAGTATCCCTGCAGGGCTATGCGTAAATGTTATGTTAACCCTATCACAGGACGGGGCTATTCCTAGTTCAATATTATTATTTTATACTGCTTTTATTAGTTAATAACTAACACACGCAGTTAACACGAACGTTGGATAATAGCAATCATTTTACATGTTTCACACATTGTCGTTATGTGCGTGTGTGTGCGCGCGTGTGCACGTGTGTGTATGTGTGTGTGTGGGTTTTTTTTTATTGATGAAGGGCCCCGCAACAGACGCTACGGACGCACCGCAGCCTTGAGCTGATTGTGCAACCCTGATAAAGGTGAAGATGATTATTTTATGTGCTTTTCCTTGTAATGGAGCACCAGTGGAATTATATTGACAGGGAAAAACCGAAGTACTCGGGGAAAAACCTGTACCAGTGCCACTTTGTCCACCACAAATCCCACATGGACTGACCCGGGAGTGTGTGGGGGGTTACTATACTAAAGGCCTAATCATAATTATGTCATGAAAACGGCCTGAATATTGTTTCCAAAATTTTATTTAATTGTTTTTGAGGGAGGAATATCAACTACTCTTTTAGATAACACCAGAAAGCAGACTGGCTGTTGGTCCCTTGGTCCAGCAGCCCTTGGATTCAAACCCCGGCGCGAGGCAGCCCGAGATGGAGAAATTCAGTCTGAATATTTGGCTGCCGATCCAGCCTATGTAAACATTACGAAGAAGGTGCAGTTATAGTAATTAGCCACCGCGCATCTTCTCCCGTTAATCAGAACGCACTGAAACATTTAGTTAAAACCAGAAGTGCGGAGAAGCTACAGGTTCGATCCCTGTAAGAGGAGTCTGCTTAGGAATTTTACCTGCCTTGGTTAGTAACATGGGAGAACCGAAGGTCGGGATAGCTTAGTCGGTATACCGACTCCCTACGGGCTAGACGGTCCGGGGATCGAATTCCGGAGAGGGCGAGATTTTCCGTACCCGTCCAGAACGGCCCTGGGGTCCACCCAGCGTCCTATACAACGGGTACCGGGTCTGTTTCCAGGGGGTAAAGTGGACGAGGCGTGGCGTTGACCACCCACTCCATCTAGCAATGAGGTTAAAGAAAGAGTATAGCTATACCTCTACTCCGCCTCTGGGCCTTCACGGCCTGTTCTGGGGTGAAATTTATACGGGAAAACACCCCTATTTTCGCCAGCATTTAAAACCCTTTCAGCGCTGTTGGGGTAACTGGGGTGCTAGAAACCTAGTTTCCATAATAGGAGTACGCAAAGACCAGCCTTGCTAGCGGAACCAAAACCCCGCGGCGTCAGCAAAGGGCCAACCACAAAGGTCTATTTTTAATCCTTCAAAGGCAACTGGGCGCTAACATCCCTACTGGCATTCGGATTGAAATTCTTGTTAGTACTCTCGGGTTCTACAGACGACCGAGTATAAGCTCGAGGTGGTTTACATAAATAAAGCCATACGTGTATACGCAACAGAGAAGTGTACTGTTGTTGCCTGGGATCGCGTCTGCAACTGGACTGTGTCGCTGCGTAGCCCGAAGTCTGTCCTGTCGTTCCCTCACACATGACCTTAATGCCGCCAATTCTCAGCAACAGATCAGTTGGCACCACAAAAGCTGAGCAAGGCGAATGAGCGGGTGCATCACTCTACTGCAGATACGCACCCAGAATTCTTCGTT
>BLKM01000354.1:1184964-1349125 GCA_013340265.1 Coptotermes formosanus | reverse complement strand
CCTGTGGTTTTAATAATTATGTTATAAAATCATGTTGTAAGTGCAACATAACACTGTTTGCAATTGCACTTATATGGTAAGAACATAACAACATGTTCCATGACTCAATCACAGTGTTCTATCTTCTTTTTTTTTTAATCTTATGAATTTATTTTCCAAAATTGGTGTCTAAAACAGACGAATACAATAATAGTCTTTCATACGTCTCATATTATAGTCCAAATGGGCGACACTGTGGCCTGTCAGACACTAACTAACTAACTAACTAACTAACTAACTAACTAGCTAACTAACTAACTAACTAACTAGCTAGCTAGCTAGCTAGCTAACTAACTAAGTAACTCCACAGAGCAGAGGCCTTCTTGAGGAGCTAACAGTTTCTCATCTAGTCAAGAAATTCCCCGCATTTTATGAAACCCGGAGGTTCATTACCGCATTCACAAGAGCCCGCCACCTGTCCCTATCCTCAGTCCAGTCCATTCACCCCATCCCACTTCTTGAAGATCTATTTTAATATTATACTCCCATCTATGCCTGGGTCTCCCAAGTGGTCGCCTTCCCTCAGGTCTCCCCACCAAAATCCGGTATGCACCTCTTTCCTCCCCCATACGTGCCACATGTCCCGCCCATCTCATTCTTCTCGATTTGATTACCCGAATAATATTTGGTGATGAGTACAGGTCATTAAGTTCCTCGTTATGTAGTCTTCCCCACTCCCCTGTCACCTCGTCCCTCTTAGGCCCAAATATCCTCCTCAGCAGCCTGTTCTGGAACACCCTCAGTCTTTGTTCCTCCCTTAGTGTGAGAGACCAAGTTTCACACCCATACAAAACAACAGGTAAAACCACAGTTCTGTATGCCCTAATCTTTGTGTTTTTGGGTAGAAACCTGGAAGACAAAAGATTCTGCACCGAATGATAGCAAGCATTCCCCGACTTCAATGGCCTGTCAGACACTTATAACCAATAATTCCACTTTTAGGAAGCAAGGCAGAATTTCCTGCAACGGATTATGAACGTATCTCAGTTCTAACGGCCACTCAAGTGTCTTTTAAATCCACAGACGATTCGTTCAGGCTGTATGTTAATTGGTTTCACATTGTTGTAGATGGAATTCCTGCTAAATGGACTGTGCAGGACAGACGAGTTAGTGGGGATGTGCGGGGGAGAGTTCAAGTAACTAGTTCCCAAACAGGGGGCCACACCCTACAGTTTCCTTCGGTACCAACTGAAGTCTGTATGTCCGACTCCCCAAAATGAGTATACAGACCCTAAAGTGTACTTATTTTGGTACCCTGCAGATCAACTGAGGCGCTAACTTGGTACCTGATTCAAATCGTGGCACAGAAAAAGCATTAATTACTCATCTCATTAGTGACTTTCAAATTCATTATGGTAAAGTTTTCCCTCTTGTATTATTTCTCCCTTTCGGTCTACCTGTAATTAAGACTTCCTTATACTTTATATCCATGGTCTTCTTCCTTTCCTCCCTCTTTTATTTTCTGTCGTTTCAAGCTGTCTCTTCCTCCTTCTTTGTTACTAATTTTCAAGTTTCTCTTTCTGAACTTTTACTCTCAATTTACCACTTGCTTCTTTATTAATTTACTGCTCCTTAATCCCCTATTAGTATCTGACACGTAACAAGCTTCAAGGTCACAACTAAACTTCACAGCGTTGTTTACACGTGTCGCAATGTACCCCAATCCCTTAGCACTGTGTTCGGACGTATACAACGCGTTGTCACTCTTAGTTTGTGTTTTGTGTATATCGTCAAACCCTGATATAGTGCCACTGTTTGTTCGCCGCCATTCGTCGCGGCATATCGAGAGCGGTGATACATCGAGGGTAGGGGTTAATCGATACACTGTATAACAGGGAATTTCTGTTCACAGACTTTCATGGGCGCTAAGTGAGGGTGGCGCTACATCAAGGCTTGAGTGTATTTATATTTAAAAACATATTTTGCATTTAAAAATGTATTTTCATATCTTTTGCACCTTATGCAAGTCCACACCTTGTGACTTATATAAGATTTCGCAGTCTCTCCAGCTTAAGTTGCACTATAACACTACGTACCTTTCAGAGTAATCTTCCATATCGCCACTTCGACTTCAACAACCAAACACATAAAATGTAACAGACATGACTGAACTTGTGAAGAATGAATAACTGCATGGCACAACAATGCTGCGGCAAAATGGTGTATCTGTTTGCGCGTGAGTGCAGACAGCACACAACTGGCAACGCACCGCTTGTAACATACAGCCTCTTAGGAGCGGAACTGGGGGGGGGGGGGGGAGTTCCCTCTGTGGCCTTGATACATATAATTTTGTGAACGCAACTACAGTCGGCGAAAATTAAATAATCATCAATTCAAAAAGTGGCATGTTAACCGACAGAGGCTCTGAACTGACAGGCAACACACACGATACTAAACATCCAACGGACGCGAACAGAACAAATTAATGAGTACAGTCAAGCAGCCATTGTTCTGTTTCTTGTCTTCTTAATTGCATGATTAAAATTCAGTTTCAGATTTCAGGCTTCCACCGCGGCATAGTCAAGGTCTTGGTTCTTCTGGGACGATGCGGGGCGTGGGTTGGTAATTGGTTATTTACTGACGTTTCGGGACAACATAACTGTCCCATCTTCAAAGGGCAAGCAGTAAAAGAAGATTGTTTGAACCTTGAATGTGGCTTCGATATGTTCACTCGAAACGTCGGTAACCAACTAACAATCAAAAGCCCAGAAGAGCGAAGTACCCAGACTCCAATTTGTCGACGTCAGTGTTGTTTCCCCTTGCTACCTACTGTGACACTCACACGGAAAGCAACTATATCCCGGACGAAGAACGGGTACTACTACGCCGACTCTTCTGCTTCTGTTTCATGCGTAAGAAAGGAATTAACACACAATAGGACACCGGGACAACGTAGTTGCTATAATGACTGGGCTACAGGCTGGAAAATCCCAGGGTTCGAATCCTGGCAGGAACCCGGAATTTTTATCTTCTCCCAAACGTCCAGACCGGTTCTGGGGTTCATCCAGCCTCCTCTACAGGGAGTACTTTGGCCCTTCCCGGTGGTAAAGAGGCCGGGGCGTGAAGTTGACCAATAAGTTCCACCTAGTGCCGAGGTTGGCCTTTGTGGCGTGGCTAAGGACAACTTAACTGTTTCATTCACATGCAATAACCGCGCAGCTACGCCTGCTGCATGCTTTCAGGAAACTACCGAAGACGTGACTGACGATGACGGACAAGTTTCCTGTGCCCAATCCACCGCTCCCCCCCCCCCCCGGACTACAGTCAATGATGAAATCGAGATTAAATAAGTGACGAGCACGATAACAGTGAATCAATAATATGGTACTGTCGGAAGCCATTTGTCAAGTGACGGTAATGTGGTATAACGGAAGATACAGTCAGCGACCTCAGACGTTACACAACAGTATGTTCACAGAATGATAAGTATATGACGACGCATCAATCACTGAAATTTGAAAGAAAATTGTATACGACAGGAAGAAATACGGTGGTGTAAGGGGCAAGAGTCAATGCGACTCAAGATTTATTATGACCACAAATGCGCCTGCAAGACGGATACTCGACAACTCATTCTCTGTCAAGAACCAGAATTTCAACAGCAACAAAGCCACAGTGGCCTCATTCCTAGATAACGAAACAGACGTTGATAAGGGTTAATTGCGAACTTACTAAAGCAACAGTTTCGCCCCAATTAATGCACGTACTTCACAGTCAGACCGAACTTCAAAATTGACCCTCTTCTGTAACGCATGGCACTTCCTCTCCATGCCAGAGCGGCAGCTGGGCTGCAGATTCCCAGCGCAGTTTATCTGGCCTACACTTTTTAACGTTTACATCTACATTAACCCTTTAAAGTCTAGTGGTAAATAGATGTACCGCCACGCTCAACAATAAAATCTCTGCATTCTCCCCACACCGTGCACTTACGCGTTCCCTACGATTCTTAAAACAAACACAAATTATTTACCATACACCATTCACTGACTGGTCTTTGTAATGGAAACACATTGTGTTGTCTGTGAGGTAGGAACTGAATCTTGATATCATATAACGCAGATTTATTTGAGCCTTCCAAGAAATAATAATAATAATAATAATAATAATAATAAAGCAATATAATTTGTGCTTCTTGGTCTTGCACCAGATTTGACGTTCTCACAGAGTTTTTTTTCCGACGTTTAGGACGAACGTAGCGCCTTCTTCAAGGATTGAGCGACCCAAGAAAAATACCAAACGCGTCTTTCTAAACACTGATACTGACGTCACAGCTTTCAGATGTATCCCCTGGTATGCGTGCTGATTGTTGATGACCACGTTGCCGGCAGTTGATCGATTGATGAGGATATGAACCCGAACCAGGCATGAATAAACCACGAGTTCTGCTCAAGCTGTCACCTTCAGTTCCTGCTACGTGACAGACGGCCGCCTTGGCAAACACCTTGCAACCGACCGGCGCTGCCCGCTCTCACGGTGACACCCTAACAGACATGACTGCGCGGACGGCACATGCAATGTGTGTGTGTAACAGCTCGTACTCTTGGTTACAGACCTAGTGACGGCACACTCCTTAAACTGCCATGATTACAGTGAGACTGGAACGACTGAATCATTGTGGTGTGTCTAATCTCGCAGTCCATTTCTTTAAGATTTGCAGGAAATATGGCAATTCTACCCCATGCGCCTGAATGACTGATATCTGTGAACAGCTGTTATCTTCACAGACATCGCTTGATGCTGTGCAACATGTTTCCTGCCCACTTTTGATTACACTGACTTGTGTCATTTCGGTCTAAAATACCTGAACATTGTAGAGAACGGGCGACAGATAAAGGCAAGACTGAAGGAGTTTCTTTGCCATGACATTAAAAGGAATCTTAAAGAACTAGCATACGAGGGAGTGGACTGGATTCATCTGGCTCAAGATCTGGGTAAAAGGCAGTCTTATGAATGCATTTGAACATACAAATTCCCGAATAGAATAAAAGAAATGTGTCCTTAAGCACTTTCCTAATGATGATTCAGACCTAAATTGAGTCTCTTCCTTCCACAGACTTGTGAGTTTGCACGGTAAGCTGTGAGAATTAACTTAATGCAACCTCACATACACTTTTCATATTCACAATTAAGCGCGGAACACGACGCCCGCAGTAAGTCTGCTGCAGAAGCACAGAGCACAGTGGCAGCCCAAGTAAAACTTGTGCTTCATATAACGAGTACGTGGTCGTGATATTTTGTTTCACAAAACTACCCGGCCTCATACAAATGCGGGAAGAAGCCGGAAAATTGAGTCACTTCAGGCGATGCACGTGCAAAACAGAAAAATTCAACATTCCATGGCGTAATAACACGTTTCATATTAAAAAGTCTTGCGATCGAACCCCAACTAATATTCGGCGATTTGCTCCACGCATGTTTCGCAGAAAGGCAACAGACAGTTCCTCCTGTGGCTTCGTCCATTACATTTTTACATTTAATGTTACCCAGTGTTACACAATCATCTGATTTCACTATGAAAAAAAAAATCACTGACAAATTTCAAGGTCCGGATCTCTTTATGCCAGCAAATAAAATACAGTAAGATTTCAGTAGTCTGAAATAAGATGATCCGGCACAACCGATAACCCGGCATACGAATTAAAGAGTGCTAAGGTGTGAGCTTCGGAAAGAGAAAAAAAAAGTTGCGGTAACACCAATCGAACCGAACGATACCGTGCGGAATCGAGTCAGCTTATCACCACCTGTCGTGTTCTGAGTCCCCACTTCACGTTTTTAATTGGAGGTTCTTAAATTTTCACTATAGTTTTAAAATTATATTTCGAATATTTACATTCATCTGGTTGTAATAATGGCGTCAAAGTCAAACGAAGGTTGTGGTGGTACTAAAGGCGTGAAAGAAGAAGCACGTGACGCAGACGCTGACAATAAAAAAGACATTATGTAAAAGTCTTGATTTTTGCCGGTATCTGCTCCTGATCGTCCGGTACCACCTGAGTAGCGATAGTGCTGAACTCTGGGAAGTCTAATGTAGCAGATTTCGATAAATCCCTCGGGAAATTAACACTGCAAACGTAGTTTCTTACGGTTCTGAGCAGAAACTTTATGAGGTGTGTTCCGAGAATACAACTCGAAAACAAAAAATAAATGTCTGCTATTTACTCGACAAATAGAGAAGTTCAGAAGCTCGTATATTTTTCTGCGGCTAGTTACCTTCCATTGTCAAACATGATAACAGTTTAAAACCAAAACGTGTCTCTGAGCTTACGACTTCTGGTTTTACATTCCCGGTCACGTTAACAGCCAGAACCATTGGTACTGGGCACCAGAAACTCCAGACCTGTTTCAAGAAACGTTTGTATATCTCATCAAAAAGGGCAACATTCTTTTAAGAAACAGTAACAACCCGAGGGTACTGCGAATTCATTAATGAATTTGTAAAAACCTTACTGAGACAGAGGGGAGGATTGTGAAATCCTGGTCCTAGCAACACGTCGTGACTTTAATACGATGAGGAAGAACGTGTGTACATCCTGAACATCATTAGCAGAGGACCTGTCCACCGCGGTCGCCGGTTTTCTTTCTGTTGGGTTTGTCAAACACTGGGTGTTTAACAACTGAACGACGCTACTGCAAGTGCAACAAAATATTACCATCACAAAGCTAATTTCAAAAAGTGTATCAGAAGTTCGTAAGCCGAACTAGAGCACATTTGGATATCAATGGTGGAAAACTTCAACACCTTTCATACCTTCAAAGACTAGGCTACAGACTGGAGGACCAAGGAATCATGGTTCGGTGTCCAGTACGGGCAAAAGATTTTGCTTTTTCCCAGATCGTACATCCAGCCTCGTATTCGGCAGTTCTGTCCTCGAGAATAAAGCGGCTGGAACATAAAGCTCACTGCCCATCTCTATACAGTGCCGAGGTTAAGAATGAGTGAAGCTATACTTCCACTTTGCCACACACCTTGATAGGATGCACAGGGGAAACTTTATCTCTACCTTCATAATTGTACACTTATACATAGCTGCAAATATTAAAAACAGTATTAGCACTTAGTGACCTTACGATCATCGTGTACATTCAAAATTAGATAACTTTAAAGTTTCACTAAGCAATATTTAACAAAACATATTTCAGAAACTTCAAGAGGTTCAGAGGTCATGTAAAACTCGACAAAAAACAACAATTTTAAGAACACGAATACGATTTTGAGGAAAGCCAATAAATATTTAATGAAACGTCATAGGGTGAAAGAGAAATTTAATGAGACCAACAATATATCTTTAAGGAGAAACAAAAATATAGGTTTTAACTTGTTATATTTTAAATTTTAGAGAATTTAAAAGACAGAAACATGTACATGTCCATAGTGATGCAGAATACGTACACCATATTTGTGACGGTACTGCTGAGCGCTGTCCTTCACTGATGTCGTCAAGACAGGATATAAAATAAAACCACAGAGGTCATTAGTTAAAAGTACGGTATTATGTGAACAGCGTCATAAAGGTTAAGCAAGAATGAACATATAAAAGCACGTAAGGATGAACGGGTAGCCTGTTTTACGAAGACGGGGGCAACAGTTTATGGGAAACTTTACCGGCATCTGAAGTAACCTGCAATACCAACACGAGTTTGGGCCGTTTCTGCTCTCAATAGCGTGAGGTCACTATACGTGCCATTTGACTAAGAAAGGGACAGAGCAGCGTGGAGCAAAAGATCCGTCAATTACTTGAACCAACGCGCTGTCAAACATTGTGACAAAGCAACTGACAAGTGTGTACAGAGCCCATTGAATCTGACGGTGACACGAAGTTAAGGTCTGTGTGCACTAACAAGATTTGAACAGTCGACTGAACAACAAGAAATTGAACATGCGCCACGATCTGTGTACATGTTACGGACAAACCATTTAGCACAGCGGCAACGCTTCCGACTCACATCCCCAAAATATGTCGCCCAGTTGGCATCTCATGCTTTGACCTGGATGTTTGTTTTCGTAGTCTACACCGAAAAAATTTTGAAACGTTGTGCTGTAGAAGACTGGAAAAGATCAGTTGGACCGATCGAGTGGAAAGTGAAGAAGTGTTACAGAGAGTCAAGGATGAAAGGAACATCCTACACACATTAAACGAAGGTAGGCTAAATGGACTGGTCAAATTTTGCATAGCAACTGCCTTCTAGAACATGTTATTGAAGTAAATATAGAAGAAAAGGAAGACGAGGGAAAAGCGTAAGCAGCTACTGCATGACCTTACGGAGTCGAAAATATACTGAAAACTGGAAGAGGAGGCACTAGTCGCACTCTCTGGGAAACTCACTTTGGAAGAGGCTATGTCTTGTCGTACGATAGAATGCATGATGATGATGATGATGATGATGATTGTGATCTAAAAAATACATTACACTAAACGATGAGCCCGCTATCCCCTGCACCTGTTAGAGACCAGTAGTAACTCTATGTACCATCAAATAAATAATAATAAACAAATAATTATCCCATTATTACAGTTATAATAAATTATTACATTACTTTATTATATTATATTATTGTGATTAAATAATAATTATTATAAATAATCCATTATTTGGTATAATAACAAAATTATAAACCTCTATCTGGTGTAAAGGAGAGGTCTCTAACTCAGTTTTCTCCTTTTATACAACCGCAGCACTACGCCATGATGCCCGTAACTATGGGCCGAAACAGTCATAGTGAATGTGAAAAGTAAGTGAATACACTTGCACAATCATTTATAGTGTTCCATTACTCAGAGAATCAATAAACCAACATTTATTAAACAAATACAACGGGATGATGTTACCCACAAAATAATTAACTGCTCTTCTTAGACGAGAATCGTTCCTGAGAAGCTAATAGGTCCCTTGGTGGTCAAAAAATTCCCCACATTTTATGAAACCCGAAGTTTCATCACCGCGTTAACAAGACACTTGTCCCTATCCTGAGCCCGATCAGTCCAGTCCATGCACCTCCATTCTATATCTTGAAGATCCATTTTAATGTTATCCTCGCCTCTATGCCTAGGTCATCCAAGTGTTCTCGTTCCCTCAGGTTTTTACCACCTAAGACCCTGTATGCCGCTCTCCTGTCCCCATACGTGCTACATGCTCCGCCCATCTCACTGTGCTCAAGTCGATTATCCGAACAATATTCGGTGAAGAGTAGAGATCATGAACAAAGGCTGAGGGTGTTAGAGAAGAGGGTGCTGAGGAGGATATTTGGGCCTAAGAGAGATGAGGTGACAGGGGAGTCGAGAAGACTACAAAACGAGGAACTTAACGACCTGTACTCATCACCAAATACAGTCCGGGTGATCCAATCGAGAAGAATGAGATTGGCCGGGTATGTAGCACGTATGGGGAGGGGAGAGGTGCACACAGAATTTTGGTAGGGAGATCTGAGGGAATGCGACCACTTGGGAGATCCAGGCGTAGATGGAAGGATAATATCAAAATGGATCTTCAAGACGTGGGATCGGGGCACGGACTGGACTGAGCTGGCTCAGGACACGGACAGGTGGCGGGCTCTTGTAAATGCGGTAATGAATCTTCGGGTTCCACAAAATTCGGGGAATTTCTTGACCAGCTGAGGACCTGTTAGCTTCTCAAGAAGGACTCTGCTCCATGGAGTTAGTTAGTTAGTTAGTTAGTTAGTTAGTTAGTTAGTTAGTCAGTCAGTTAGTTAATAGGTTAGTTAGTTAGTTAATAGGTTAGTTAGTTAGTTATTTAGTTAGTTAGTTAGTTAGTTGGTACAGATCATGAAGCTCTTCACTATGCAGTCTCCTACAGTCCGCTGTTACCTCGTCTCTCTTCGGCCCCAATATCTTCCTCAGCACCCTGTTATCAGATACCCTCAGCCAATACCCTTGCCTCAATGTGAGAGACCAAGTTTCACACCCATATAAAATAACAGGCAAAATTATGATTCAGTGCTAACAAGCCTCAGCGACTCTTAAGTTGTATGTGGGAAGGAATTCCCATAGGAATGAAAGTAAGTAACAAACATTTTACACAAAACAAATCTCTCTTCTGTTGGTAATGACAGTGAGCAATATACGACTTAATGACATCCCGAATGGGGAGCTATAAACATGTCTGTCTGTCTGTCTGTCAGTGAGTTATTTTTGACCGTATTGAAACTGTTTGCTAAGGGGAGGAAGATGGGTCAGCAATAAAAATCAGCCGTTGCTTTACAACCCGTCTTTCTACGGACAACCCTGGGATACAGACTGCAACAGGTCCAGTTACAAGGTATAACTATCTTCAAACACGCCATGTGCAACTGTTATTCTAAATGAAGCCTTAACTTATCTTTGTAAGTTTTGTGGACAGCCAATCGGTCCCACTTTCAAGGGTCAAACAGTCAAAGATCCTTTAAAATGGACCTGACTGGCTGTCCCAAAACGTGGGTAACTAACTACCAAACAACGCTGAGTAACATCCCAGAAGAGCGAACGCCTCAACTACACCACGGCGGAAGCCTGCAACCTCGCATATTATTCTAAATGTTTGAGATTGCCCTTAATTCACAGGGGTTGGGATAACTCAGTAGAGTGACTAGGGTGGCCGAAGTATACGGTTTCGATTCCCAGTATACACACCGGCTCTGGGTCCCACCCAACCACTTTCTCAATTATGACCGTGGGTGCCTTCCTTGCGGTAGAGGGCAGAGGCATGGACCTGCCCACTGTCCTCCACTTAGTGCCGAGGCTAAGACTGATAGGAGTTGTACCTCTGCTCCCCAATACGCCATCATAGCGTGTAGAGGGATAACTTTACCGTTCACCTTACGAGACAGACACGCCTGAAGGCCGCGAGTGGTTACAATCTGTTAACAGAATTAATGAACTGTATACCGCCTTGAGGAAAGGGTAGCGGCCACATAATGAAGGTGTCGTGTCTCCAATTACAAAGCTGGCAGCAGTTGGTTGTGGGGGAAAGGATTTGGAAGGACGCGACAGTAGGCTAATGGAGATAGCATTCCAACACGAGATATCAAGTTCTAATGCCCTGTCGACTGGGAAGTAATTATCGAAGTTTCGAAGAGGGAAGTGCCTCCATCTTCAGGATCAGGCACCTTAAACATGTACTAGGCTCCAACGAAACGCAGGTAGGTGTCAGCAGTCGACACAGCGGATCACCCCACAACAACTGACACAGCGGATCACCCCACAACAACTGACACAGCGGATCACCCCACAACAACTGACACAGCGGATCACCCCACAACAACTGACACAGCGGATCACCCCACAACAACTGACACAGCGGATCACCCCACAACAACTAACACAGTGGATCACCCCACAACAACTGACACAGCGGATCACCCCACAACAACTGACACAGCGGATCGCCCCACAACAACTGACACAGCGGATCACCCCACAACAACTGACACAGCGGATCACCCCACAACTGACACAGCGGATCACCCCACAACAACTGACACAGCGGATCACCCCACAACAACTGACACAGCGGATCACCCCACAACAACTGACTCTGCCGTCACGTAATTTGTGTTAAAGAACTGAGGACAAAGAAAGTAGCCGCTGTTATCCTTCGCCCCTCTGTTGGGCAAGACACGTTGTAGATGCAAGTACACGTCATGGTTGTGAGAAATGCCAGCCAATAATATCGGGACATTTTGCGTACGTCCGACGAATAGGCAGTTTTCCTTCCTGCACCTATACGCAGTCCGTCTCCTTAAACATCAGAAACAGTGAAATCGATTCAAATAATATTTATTCCACTTCAAAATTAATTCACGTTTTACTGGCGCTGACTTGGCTTCCTTTCTTAACATTACGGCTGTCTGCGATGTGATGTCGTGTAGTTTCGTATATTCCACCAACATTTCGGACAAACTGCTGCCTCCAATTCCAAGTCTACATATTGGCATATTGCAGTGTATTACAATCGAAATGTGGCTAGACATTAACACTAACGTATCTGCCCTGAAGATGGAGGTAGTAGTTTCTATTCCTCCGAAATGCGAACTACACGGTGGCAGAGACCACAATATACACTTTTGTTCCGAATTTCATTATTCGTCTCGGCTCATTGTGAACTAGGCTCTGTACGTATGATACATGTTCATCCGATGCATTGTTGGTAAATAAATACAAAGCAAATCAGCATCAGCAGCATTTTTAAGAGTTGCTGTTAAGCAGAAATGATTGAATCTACTTTCCTACCGCAAATAAGGTTATTTGTGGTCCTACAGTTCCATAAGTACTAACACTACTGTTGTTATTATAATAATAATGATAATAATAATAACAATAACAAGGCACCAACAAGTGCCACCCGACAGAACCATCCCCAACAATAAACCGGACATCATAATCCGGGATAACGAAAAAGGAACATGTATGCTAATTGATGTAGCAATCCCGGGAGACAGAAATGTGATAAAGAAAGAACCCGAGAAGATTCTAAAATATAAAGACCTTATAAGAGAAACACAGCGCATGTGGAATGTAAAAACAAAGGTGACACCAGTAATAACAGGGGCAACTGGAACCATTTCAAAATCCTTCAGAAAATACTTGAGCAGCGTACGGGAAAAGCACGATGTCAAGGAACTGCAGAAAACAGCTATATTGGGCACAGCACACATACTGCGGGAAGTGCTAATGTAGAAGCACAAAAGAGTTTAATAGTGAAGATGGCGTTATATGCACCATTAACAGTACGCGCAGAATAGCTGCAGCACTGTATACCCTAGAAACATAGTTCGTTTCAGGTATATAAGGGTGAGTACCCTGCATACAGGAGGAGACGACGATGATGATGATGATGATGATGATGATACCCTGCATAAAGGAGATGATGATGATAATAATAATAATAATTTCAAGTTATGTCGTGGCAAACAGATACTACTCAAGTAGTGTACAGTTGTGTATACATTAAATTTGTAGAATATAAACTCAAAGTTTCACATAACCCTACAATGCGCAGGTACGTTTGTGGTCTACACCCGTATTAAATTTCGTACGCCTAGGTGCGACGGTCCCTTAGGAATCACCAGCAAACCGAAAGGTAAATAAAATTTCCGTATGGTCGCCATACTGTTATTTGACACTCCACCAAACACTTATGCCTACCCTTTCAAAAGTTATACGTTCCGACACGCTCCCAATTAAGTGGCGCTAGTGCCACTCCCACCTCATTATTTTGCATTTCCTACTCGTTCCTACGACTTACTGGAGGAAACGAAAATGCACGACGTTATGGTGGCCTGCACTGCCGTAGCATTAATATGAAACTGAGTGAAAATTTGTCAGATGGTTTGAAAATTTAGATGGAGATCCATGCTCTGAACGAACGAACGAACGCCATGAACTACGAAACTGTATTCTCTCGCGGAAGTACAAAATAAACGTCACCAGGGACACTTACTTTCAAAGCAAATACATTTTGTGGCCTTACCTGTGCCCCTGTTGCCTGCAAACCGCTGATTCTCTGATCATCTGATTCAGTTGGCATCCGATCAAACTCTGCCACTGTAACAAGACAGAAGCACACTTACTTGACATTCGAAGATTTCAAATAGAAAAGAATTACGTGGCAAAGTTAATATTAGACTTAGTTGGCACAGACAGTAACACATTAAAATTAAGTTCCACAAGAATTTAAGAGCAGATCAAATAAAGGAAGTGTTTGCTACGTTTCTGCTCAGAAGGATGTCTGCTGCCTTAAACAATGAAATATAAAACGCTGTAAGTACGATAATAGTGTGTAATTGCGAGGTGGGGGCATAGATTGAAGAAGAGACGCGCTTTAATTTTAAAGGATCCACAGCTGTCACTGGAACTTCGGACATCCACAACCGCCCAATATTAAAAATCCACAACTTCTGGGAGTCTGAATGTGCCACCGAACGTTGTGAATTTTTAATCCTGCATCATGGACAACATCCAAAACTTCAATCGCGAATACGAGAATAAGCATACTGTCAGGGTAATGGCATGTGAGAGACAATATGTGGCCCTTCAGGCTTTAAGCAGTATCGACATGAAGGCCTTCCTGGACGCGACTGCACGTAGTTTGTTGGAAAGCGAACCTACCTATGCGTCGGAGAAATGTACTGTCTCCATCTTCAGGCTAAAATGCAGTACGTAGCCACCAACTAACTTCATGGTGTCACATCCCAGAAGGCTTTAACAGTCACCATTAGGAAATATCAAAAAATATAATTTGGCCTTACTGTCAAGGCAGTCAGGAGAAATCTGATATCCGTAAGTCATCTTTTGTAATAAATGTAAACAAAATTAACAGTAGAAAGTTTTCTAATATTACAGTTGCTTCTTTACCGAAAGAACGTTCGTTGAAACACATCCATTATTTCCATTCGTGTAACATGTGTGCCATTAGCACCCCAATTGTTATCATTTATGTTACACTGACCTATGTAACAATCGTTTAATCTCATGTTCGTTACTACTACTACTACTACTACTACTACTACTACAGCTGCTGTTACTACTACTACAGCTGCTGTTACTACTACTACAGCTGCTGTTGTTACTACTACTACAGCTGCTGTTGCTACTACTACTACAGCTGCTGTTGTTACTACTACTACAGCTGCTGTTGCTACTACTACTACTACTACAGGTGCTGTTGTTACTACTACTACAGCTGCTGTTGCTGCTTTGTTACTGCTAGTACTACTACTACTTCTACTACTATTACTCTGCCCATTATCGTCATATTGACAGAAGCATGTAAGGCAAAGGTAATACTTGAAAAAAACAGGAAAATATCAGAATATGACATAAAATGTATGTTCAAGCACTCGGTTCCCGCACAGTGTTACAAACCGGACCGGAACAGGCCCAGAATGTAACAAGTAGGAAAGCTGTGTTGGGAGCAGTGTTGAGTTATCGGGTTTCAGCAGTATAATGCTGAGCTGTTAATAAGGTTAACAGTTGCTAGTCAGTATAATGAACACATTGTTCCTAGCCTTAATTTCGTGACGTCATTTTAAAAGAGAAAGGACGCAGTTCTGAGCAGGGTCGCTCTCTGCTGGGTACAGGAAATTGGCATTTGAGGAATGTGGGCAGACGGAGAGCATGGATACCACAACGGATACCAAGTACAAATGGGAAAGTTCTGTTTTGTTCTGCAGGGTGTGATCCTAAGTCACGTATTGAACAGGACGTACGGGAGCTCCGGATTGTCCTGCAGGGTTTGATCCTAAGTCACACGTCACGTACTGAACAGAAGGCAGAGGAAGTCCAGATTGTTCTGCAGGGTGTGATCCTAAGTCACGTACTGAACAGAAGGCACAGGAGGTCCGGATTGTTCCGCAGGGTGTGATCCCAATTCACGCGCTGAACAAAATGCATAACAGCTCCGTCTTTTTCTATAAGGTAGGACTATAATCCAAAGTCTCGCATTGAAGAGAACGATCGCGAGCAGTTTCGTTTCGTAGCCCTTACTTCTTCTGCCTGCTCACAGCAGGTGTCGAGGTTGTTTATTTTCACTTGATCACACTCAGACACACACCAAAATAGGTAGTACTCCTCTGGACGAGGGATCGGCCCGTCGCAGAGACCTCTACTTGACAACACAAACACTGTACAAGATAAACATCCATGTCTCCGGTGGGATTCGAACCCACGATCCCCGCAAGCGCTCGACCGCAGACCTACGCCTTAGACCGCGCGGCCACTGGGATCGGCCTCAATCGTCAGCAGGCACGTTCCGTAGATTCCTGCAGTCTTATTGTAAATACGTCGGCTCTGCTATTGATTGGACCATTATTGTGCAACGTGCTGTAATTCTTTTTTTAATTGTCAGAGGGATAAAACACTCACAAAATTGTCAGCACAGTAAGGATAATATTGTGCTACACAAGGGACGCTGTACCAATGGGTGGCATGGTTCCATACGGGCAGAACAAGCACCGTGCATACAGACCGCTCGTGGACCGAAGAAACAAATTTATGGAAAGCCTAGACGATTAAGTCGAAAAATGACAGTGCATTTATTTTTCTGTACCTTTTGTAGAATACAGACAGAAGAAAAAATTAATTGCCCTCATCCTTCGAATTCCCCTCGAACCTGTGGAAATGGTAATACAAAGAGAAATATCCCTGGCATTGCTTACTTTCTTATGGCCTGTACGAAACTTTGAACATGGCAGCAAGGTTTAAAATTACTTTTTCACGGCATATTAATTTTATGCACATAGAAACACGAGACGCCATTTCGTTTGAAGGAGCATGTTTCGTTATAGTCCTCCATCTGTGAACATGGTAATAGGAGTAAGAATTTCCACGTTCACAGAACGCTATGCTGCAGTCAGTACAATTTCGCGAACATGGCAGCAACGTTACGTTGTTCACAGTATGTGAGTACATGTCAGTAAGAGGAGCAATTCCTTTGTGAAGGGTCTGTTGCCTTAGAGTTCTCAATCTGTGAACATGGCGGCAGGAGTTAGAATTTCCTTGTCCACAGCAAGCTTCGCTACACTTCTGTACATAAATCCGCGAACACAGGAGTAATAGAGGCTACGTCATTGCTCCCAGCCCACCTTACTTCTGTCCACATTAATCTGTGAACACTGCAGTATGTGAGGCCATTTTCCTCTTCACAAGGTGCTTTGCTAAGGCTTATACAAATCTGTGAACTTGGAATTCCCATCACCAATGCTTGGTTCGTTCCACGCTTCGCTCGTTTCTGTATATGTCTGTGCCCATGCAGGTACGAGAAATCATTCCCTTTCCCACAACACGCATGGCTAAGTTGCTTAAATTATAAATCTGTGAACGAGGTTGTACGAGGCACAATTTACTGCTGGCTTTTCTACAGACTGTATAAATCTACGAACACTGCAGTACAACACGCTTTACTCTATCACTTTGTAAGTAAGAGCTGGAAGCTAAACATGTGGGTCTACTGTCAACAGTCGATAAGCTACGTAACTTTTGCGATACGTCATGAAGAAAATCCCCTTTCCAAGCAAGTGCATAAACTCGTCTTATTTTTCTGTGTGAACTGTATTGAGCTAAGAGTAGACTGCGGTAGAGTCTTGGAGCACTCTGAAGATATAGGTAGCATGTTCCTCGAAACGATGGCACCTACATACAAATCTTCACGGCATCACATCTCAGAAGAAGGTGGTATTCATCTTAACTGCTGTGAGAATTTCAAACCTCGCATGTTTATCTCTTTTACGCCGATATAAAACACGCCATTTTCCTGTTTCCCAGTGGTTACTCAGTCCATAATTTTAGAGAAACTGAGATAAAATTTCTACTGGCAGCTTCGAAGAGACATCAGGAAATCTGTATTTCCCACTAAGGCTTCAAACTACTGTGTTCACAGCATCCTGCCACTTGTCCTTATCCTAAGCCCGATCAATCCAGTCCACGCCCTCCGTCCAGTTTCTTGAATACCCATTTTTATATTACCCTCCCATCTCCATCCAAGTCTTCCAAGTGGCCTCTTGCCTTCAGGTTTACCCACCAAAACCATGTATGCAGCTCCCCTCTCCCTTCCTGCACGGGCCGCACTCGACGCCTATCTCATTTGTCTTGACTGGATCACCCGAATAATACTTGGCAAAGCGTACACATCATGAAGCTTCTCATTAAGCAAGTAAGACGTTTTACTGATTAAAAAATAAGAGAAAGAAATATACTTCAACTTTAGGGAGCAATATGTCTGACTTTCTTAGGTAAATAGCTTTCAGTGGAAAAAAGTTCATCAGATTTTAAAAAGCATGAAGACACAAAGACATCGACGAAGTCCGTCCTGCGACAATTATACATCAAAACACTTGCTTGCTGCAATACAGAGATTGCAAAGGAATTAAATATAACCCCAGTTTTGGACAAAATACAGAGCTACAAGAGAAATTGGATACAACATGCAAACAGAATGCCCTGTAGCAGATTACCCAGGATACTGAAAAACTGCACACCAAAAGGCAGGAGGACCCCGGGAAGACCAATGAAGAGACTTCTGGATAAGTGAGACCGGAACTGATCAACAAGTTTCCCATCTCCATGGCAGCTACATGATGATGATGATGATGATGATGATGATGATGCTTATGATGATGGGACATTTGCTTGGCCAGGGACAGACGTGATGGAGAAGTTGGCTAAAGAAGACAACGCCTTTTAAGCAAACGGTGATATGAAGATGTAACGCCGTGTCGACTCGTAGATACTCAGAAATGTAAACAGTATCTTCCAGGGCTCCTTTATCCTAAAGATGAAGGCACGAATCCTCCGAAACGTCTGTAACTATTTACCTGCCGACCCTTTGAAGTCAGATCTCTGTCCAAGTAATGTATGCAAATTCGAGCACTACCCCACAGAATACACACTGCGTCTGTACTACAACGACAGATCGCTTCATGTTGTGTACGGAAATACTCGTCATCTTCGTATCGTGACAGCCTCACGATCTGCTTATTGCTAAATTGGGCAACACACACAGTTACAAATGTGTTTTAGGGGAAATAAGCAAAGCAATAACATTTGCAAACTGTCATTTAAATTTGTATTATTTGGACCAACTCGTACACGAAGAAAACACAATATATCGGGTTCCACATAATTCCCAACATGTCTCCGTGTAGATTACACCATCTTCAGGGGAAGCTATATTAGAACACTTGAAACCACTGAAGAAAACCAGCTTTAGTTACCTATAAATTCGTTAAAATCTTTGCTGTCCGGTTGAGGTACCGTCGAACGGAACATCAACTGAGTATGGTGTAGTCTACACGGAAACATGTCGGGAATTATGTGAAGCCTGATATATTGTGTTTTCTTAGTGTACGAGTTGGTCCAAATAATACAAATTAAATTCATATGTACACGGTATGGACCATTTCAAATTTGTCATTTAAATCTCTGTATGAATACGGCAAATTTACAGCAAGGTATAGTTCACGTCTATGACACAGGCCTAATATTGTGTAACTCATCATGAAGCTGTGGGAAGCAACTTTCTAGGCACTCTATATACCAGCACATGAACCCGAAGTAATATTACTGCGTGCAGAGATTACATATATTATGTATTTGTGATAGGATACAAAGAGGCATACTCTCTGCGCTTTCGAAAAGAAATAAACTGCATCCATACTCGCAATTCGCGTCTGATAGCTCGCTAGGAAGGTGATTGCCGGGTGGACCACGGCCCGACTGACGCATCTGTACATGTCTGGCCTCGCCCGATCACAGCCACATGGATGTTTATGTTGGATGCGTGCTCAGACCGCCTCAAGACATGAAAATATACACTGCACTGACTGTGTTATACGAGTATTTGTGCGCTTCGGATACTTAAAACAAGTCGAAAACGAGAAATATTAACATAAAAACAGCCGAATAAAGTCTACATTACGATGGCAAACATAGGCCTTTATCATATACACTGGGCTTAAAGGTTCAAATCCACCCCTCTCGTAAACTCCACTATGACGCGGCAAGTTAGGAAAAGTATGCAGAGATTAAACACTCTGACGCCTTCTTTCTATTATTGGGTCTAGATATCACGCTGTAACTCTTTATGATATCCAGTAAACAGCACGAAGCAGACATGTTGACAGACCGAACTTCCTCCTACACAGATCGCTTACAATCAGCCCAATTTTTCTGAACTCATAAAACGGCATAGCATAAAAATTAGGCCAGTTCGCAAGGAGCTACGTCAGTAGACACTGAACATCTATGGCCGATGTGCACAGCACAAGCAAGTATTGTCAGTCACAGGAGTGGCAATAATAATGTCTCAGTGTGACTTCGCGCTGACACCACACGACCTTTAGTATAAAGACACGTTAATCTATGCGTGACAATTCTGAGCTGACTTTTTACACAATATATCCAACAGTTCTGACGGAAAGTACGTCCATTTGCAACAGCTTGCGTCATAACTTAGACACACCAGCAAGAAGACCGAAAAACACCGTGGCAGTTCACAGCGATAAGACACACAAGTCTGCAACTTGGAGCGATAGATGTTGCGTCCACATCAGGGTAGAAAACGCATAGGGTAACAACTATGGCGTAGTAGAGTGCACTTGACATTACAGTACGCATAGCGTAAGAACGGTAGCGTAGTAAATGTTGCGCCCACACAAGAGTAGAGTAAGCCTACACACAGCGCAAACTGTGAGATTTTTCTCAGACGCTAACTGAATGGGTACAGGGGTCTCTATCCCCGGACATAACGTGGCCGGGGGTGATTTTTCCCCCCTTACCTCCACCTAGTTTCGAGGTTAAGAATGGGCGGAGCCACACCTGTACGCCCTGTATGTGCCTTCATAGCGCGGACAGCGACAACTTTACCTTTTACTTGTACTTATCCTGTATTTCCGATACTACAAAAATAAAAGGTCGATATCGCGACTGAGGCGGCGGTGTAATGGTTCCGATTTCTGTCTGAGCCTGTACACAGCACCCGCTGCCAAATTATATACTGCCCCGCACTGCGTCCGCTGAAATTACAAGTTTAGAACTCACTTAATAGGTTTAGAGGAAAACCCACAACGGTCCGCCTGTACGTAACAATTTTCATTATATACCACTTACATTAAGAGCTTTAGTAGCACCCTGCTATTTGCTTTATTGCCATTATATAACACACAGCCAAACTAACAATAATTTCAACACTTCGGATGGTTAGCGCATGTTACATGATGTGAAAGACGTTAGTTACAAAATTAAAAACCTTCCATCCAGACATTTTATTCTCATTAATCATTCAGAGCACAAAGCTAAGTGCATGTACACCTGCCATATACCGTTAACACTGCCCACCTTGCCCACACAGCGTGTTTGTGTGTTCCGTATGCTTATCACAATAAACAGCTATTATTTCCCTAAACAACATAAACCGGCATGTTCTTCTAATTATGACGCAATGCTTCCAGTGAGGTAGGAGCTGAATTTTGGCACAGAATACTGTTGTATTTAAACCAGTCGTGCACATCCTGTGGCCCGTGACCCACTTCTACGTGGCCCGTGCAGCCTTTGGTAAAACACAATATTAACACCTTGAACACATTAATACTGTGTTTTAAAAACCGTTTTTGGCGCTTCAATGTCTGAGTGGCCTGTGGTTAAAAAGTTTGCGCAACGCTGACTTAATGCGAATCAGAATGACGAGCAAACAGTCTCTGATCCTTTAGAACCGAAGGGCTATTTCGTACCCTGTAATAGGCCAAATGCAGTGCTTCTCGCTATCAACCCCATTTCCCTTTATTCCTCCACTTGTTCTTACTCTTCTTAACTATACAGGCTTCAGATTGTTATACACCAAAAAGAGGCAGGTGCTGTCTAGCGAAATAACAGCTGATTTTGTAAACAAAACATGCCAAATGCATAAACACACAGTGCGGGGCGAAATGCAGCCTGCCAAGCTTACAGCTGGTATAAGCATATTGTAACCTTTGTGCTTTATACGTTCAGGTGAACTTACTTCTTCAACACATAATTTAAAAAATCTTCCTGTCATCCGCCAATATGAACGACGTTTTGTCAAAAAGTCAGCACCGGCACCATCAGTGTCTCAAAGGACGGTGTTGTTCATCGTTATTATATATACTTACAACACATCTTTTTGTAGCCACATATGACTAAAAATGAAGCAAATTTGGCAGCTAGTGCGACGTAGTCAAATAATGAAACGTACGACTCAATTAAATCGCCCGATTATTAGTTTCATCCAGTAAGTTTATAAAAATCTGAGCCTTAAAGTGCATGTTACTTTAATTAATAGTCTGCCCTTCTGATAGACCTACAAACAGAATGACTCCAGTTGGAATTTGCACCCGAGACCATGAGTTCAGGATCAATTATCTAAATTTCTGAGTTCGTGGAAGAGAATATATTCAACGGAACAAAGAAACAAAGTGTCGGGAATCAAACTGATGTCCTTGGCGACACGAAGGCTCACGGATATATAATTAATGGTGATTGCTATCATCTATCACCGCCCGCCGGTGAAGGGCATCGTTAGACCAGACGTTTAAACGTTAAGTCTTGTTCTTATTTGGCTGAAGAACGTCTTGTTAAGTCCAACATAAACACGAAGATCGTATTGTTCATACTGCATGGGCTGAAGCTGGGGGTGTCCACTGTGAATGTCTGATCAGTCTGAAGCTGGGGGTGTCCACTGTGAATGTCTGATCAGACTGAGGTTGTAGGGTGTCCGCTGCGACTGTATGGTCAGTTTAAGGCTAGAATGTCCACAGTGACTGTCGAATCTGAAGCTGCATGTGTCCACTGCTACTAACAGTCTGAGACTGGACGGTGCGACTGTCTAATCATTTTGAGACTGGGGTGTGCACTGCAACTGTCTAACCAGGCTGACCAACAAATTCAAAAAATAAATAACTGGGTGACTGTACGTCTAACTGACGTCGGAGTAACTGGCCTTATATAAGCAGCTGAATAAATGCATATCTAGGCAATTAAATAATTACCAAAATTACTACCGACATGAATGAATTATTCCAGCCCACAACTCCCCACGTTTTCTGCAATCCATTTTAATATTATCCTCTATCTACCAAGCAAGCGTATCTTCCCTTGCATATTTTCCTATCAAATTCTGTACGGAGTGTTAAACTCTCCCACGTGCTCCACATGCACCGCCCATCTCACCCTCCATGACGCTGTCACTCTGATATTTGCTGAACAGTACAAATTATGAAGCCCCCTAACTACATAATTTTCTCCAGTCTGCATTCATTAATTTCCAAAAATGTTTTTGATAAAAAGATGCATTAATACAACAGGTTACATTACATCCCCTAAACGAAAATAAAAAAAAGAACACTTTAAACCACTTATTTCCAGTGTTAAAAATCACTCTCATATGTCAGTGCAGCTGTTCAAAAATAACTTGGCAAAGAAAGGGTTAGGGTTACACCAACTCATGTACAGCAACACCACTCCGACGTTTCCGCTAACCGCATAGTAAAATACCTACAATATAAACAAATGTGACCTAGACTAAACCCTCAGCTAACAGTAAGAATACACCGAAGCTCGTAACACTCTTCAAAAAAATCCCACTTACAGACTCCGTCTTGAGACGATTGAATACAGACAGAATGTCTGGCGATCCAAACAGCACCAGTACCTACTCGTAACCCCATTTAATGCATAAAATTCCATTGATTATTCTGATAGTTCACGACCAAATCAGATGGTTCTCGCGACAAATATTTGGGCCGCGAATCTGGTTTTCAGAATTCCTGCTCTGAATTCTATTACCAGCTTCTGGTGCGTATGTACATTTGACAAGTCCCTTACTACGCACAAACATTATCCGTATTACATGTTTTTAAACGTCCTCAGTACCTGTTCATCCGTCTTACTAACACAAATGCAATACAGATCAACTGTTGTCACGAATATAATGCTAGTGTTTTTTTTTGGAATTATCCGCACAACGAAGTACGGGTTGCCTTATAAGCAAGGCCTGAGAAAATTCCCCGTTAAAATGCCAGGGATACGTAAGTTCCTATCAAAGCGTCACTAGTAAGGTATGTTACAGCACTGTTCTTTGTCACTCAATATTACAGAGGAAGTTTTAGTATTACTTGCAGTGTAAACTTGATCAATATTTTAATTATATTTTCTAAATTTTCTGAGTTTATTCTTCAAATATCCTAATGAGAAAGTGGATGTCGTCTTGTATTCGGTCTTACACGGTATTCACGCCTGCTACTTAAACTACAGCGGTAACTATACGTACCACCGGATACAGCATTAAAAAACTCTGCATTTTACTCGCATAGGGCGTTTATGAGTACCTATAATTCTCAGAAAATACAAAAATTATTTCTCTAAACAGAATTAACTGGTTGTCCTTCGTAGTAAGGACGCAGTGGTTTATGCGGTGTAGAAAGTGAATTTTTATATTTTACATGAACTTCAGGCTTGAAAGCGTCAACTCAAACGTAGTTGCCAAGCGCACGATCTCTCGTGGTGCCTGAAACTCTAGCATCAGTGCTGTCGTTTTGACTACAGACGAAGTGCCGGAATAAAAAAGGTGTACTGGAATCGAACCAAATTCCTCAAACACGGAGAGCCAATGTAATTTCATATCTTGGCGAACATGAAAATAATGGTAGCCCAATGGAGCAAGGCCACCTTAAGGCAAAGCCGAGCGCTGAAAGCAGCATTATAAAGTACAGTAAGTTCCGAAACAAAATACACTTACAGCTGTAACGTGGATTAGACGATGAATCGGCTGATCTATGTCCATGACTGTACTGTGAAACATTTCACAACTGAATAAGATCACGTATCAAGTAATGGTGTTTCAACTGCTAAGGCATGTAGCGTTGAATGAGATAGGGAATGGAGACAGTGAATGATGAAGAAACTGAAAAAAGCTACGGAAACATGTCAGGATATTCGGTTCTCTCCCGAACAAGATACAGACGCACAATCGCTGTGATAACCGGACCGGTTACACGTTTTGAGTAATTCAAATGCAAATTTATCACGGTCTTAGCGTGCAATCTAAAGTCACGAATTCAAAACAAATCCAGGTAAAACAATAGAAACTCTCCAATATTTTAAGCTATAAAATCTTTTTTTTAATATTGTTCACACCGTGCACTGTCGTTAGTTAAAACACATAATACCCAAACCAATAAAATGCACTCTTATTATCTTTACATGTTCTATATTACAATATCTGTACACTAATCCAATATGATTCGATTCCAGGTGGGATCGAATCATATTGGATTAGTGTACAGATATTGTAATATAGAACATATTAAAAAAAAACAAGAGTGAATTTTGTTGGTTTGAGTATTGTGTTTTATTAAAATCGCTTTTAACTGTTTTGTGTTTGTTACACGCGGGCAGGCATGGCGTAACTAGCTTGTTGCCAACACACCAAAACTTCACTTTAACATAAAAGGTTTTGTTATCCAGTATTAGAGGCTTACTGGACTAGATCATGAGTCCTGTTCTACAGTTCGTTTCTACATTCTATTAGTAACTTAGTCCCATGTGTACTGTTCTGAAATGCGCTTTCCTTACACGGTTTCAGTTACTTCCCTAGACTAGTACTCAGCTTCTTCGTGTTCGCCTCACTTGGAATATTTTTTCCGCAGCACACTAGAATTGGAGTAGAACAAAATCTACAAGGATACAGCCACTTTTAAATAATGTAAGTTTCAGCTTTTATGGGCATTTAACCTTTTAAAGCCTAGTGGTAACTTTACGTACGACCAGGTTTAACATTAAAACATTCTACGTGGTGCCCACATTGCGTTTATGTGTTTTGTACGGATCTCAGAATAAACAGCAACTTTTGCCTTATAAAATATTAAGAGACTGGTTTTTATAACCGAAGTGGAGAGTGTTTACAGCGCGGTACGCACTGAGTCCTTATATAAAACAGATAAGCTTCGTCTTTAAAGGGTTAATTTCGCCGGCAACAGTAAAACCTCAAGTGCCGATATTTTTACCCGATTTTAAAGCAATTTATTTCCTCGACAGATTTCATGAAAAGTCCCCAGTATCAAATTTCAAGAGAACTCGTCCAGTGGGAGCCGCAGTGATACATGCAGAAAGACGGACAGACAAGGGGACCAACGGACATACCGAAGCTAACAGGAGTATTTTGCGACTATGCGAACGCGTCTAAAAATCCTGCAGCAGACGGGTTGGTAACCTACGGTATGTGTGCCACACGATGGTAAGCGACGAGATTATATACGTCACTGTAATCAAAAATATAATACATTACGCGTTACACATAAGCTAATACCCCTTAGCAGACGTGGTTCAAGCGTCCAGTCTTTGAAGCTGGTTGAAGGAAGGTAAAAACGTTCCAATTCCCTGCACCCTCAGCCACTCATACAGGCGGCTTAAAGGTTAGAGTAACTAACCCCGACAGGTAAAAGTCAAAAGAACCAGCATATAACGGATGTCCGGCCGTGGATGATCAGAAGACATCAAGTGGTCCCCACATCGACGAACAGCGAAACAATGTTAGGATGTCCGGTTGTAATATTTAATGTTTAAGTTAACCCTTTAAAGACGAAGAGTGTCGATTTTATATAAGGACTCGGGGCGTACCGCGCTGTAAACACTCTCCACTTCGGTTATAAAATCCAATCTCTTAATGTTTTATAAGGCAAAAGTTGCTGTTTGTTCTGAGATCCGTACAAAACACATAAAGGCAGTGTGGGCACCACGTAGAATTTTTTAATGTTAAACCTGGTGGTACGTAAAGTTACCGCTAGGCTTTAAAGGGTTAAAACACACCTTACACCTAGACCGTCCGCTGGAAGAGTATTGGCTTCAAAGGCAACTCAACTACGCGACAGCAAGTTAACTAAAAGACAGACTTCTTTACCGGCTGATAGTAGCTCAGCTTGTCAAGTAGTTTCCTGCCCCTTGCAACCCGAATGTTCATCACAGTATTCACACCAGCCTATTACAGGACCCTATTTTCAGCCAGATAAATCCAGTCCACAACTCCACGTTATGTTTCCTCAGGAGCCTTATGACTACTGTCTCCCAGATGGTGTACAGTCTTACAAACATTGCAGTAACGGTAAATGTATCCCTGCCCACGCCATCAAGACATAGGCGGAGCAGAGGTATAGCTCAACTCATTTTTAACTTCGGCAATAGATAGAGGTCAATTGTCAACTTCACGCCCCAGCCGCTTTACCCCCCGGGAAAAGGCCCCGGTACCCACTGAGTAGGAGGCTTGGTGGGCCCCAGAGACGGTCTGATATTTTTGGTGAAAACAAAGGTCTCTTGACCCTACCGGGATTCGAACTATATTGAAATAAAACACAATAAGGAAGACTGGTGCAGCAGCAGCACCGAAATGTGTGTGTGCTGACGGCTCCACTTGAGTTTCGCGCCTCATGTTTACACACCGGTCCTCGAGCGTTACAGACAATTTACCTTTCTGTTAAACCAGGCGTCAAGATGAACCACAGAACAGAAACGAAAAAAAGGAGGAACATGAATAGCGCGAAGAATAAAAAAAAAAGGAATGAAGATAAATATGTGAGCCGACAACAATTGTCGCTTATTACGCGCATTCCTCTGAGGGTCCATCTGACAGTCTGACGACAGGCTGTAGGGCCGACGGGGTCATGGGGAAGGGGGGGGGGGAACATTTTGAAAGGCTTTTGGCTTCTTTCTAAACCCATTTTCTATTTATTTAGATTACAAACGGAAATGTTTACTCGAGCAATGCAAAATGATGATGATGATGATGACGGATTATCTTATGTGTGTATCAAAGCACAAGAGTCATCATCATGAAATTAAAAAAGACACTTCAGACCAAGCGGATGTTACCATTAAGGTGAGGGCCTTATTTTTATCTTTTACTGTAGATGATTGTTTGATTCCTATTAACCCCTTGAAGTCTGAAGTTCGTATAAATTGTGTTTAGAAAGTTCAGCCAGTACTTCGCCGTAAACACAGACTACTATTACCTTTACACACACCAACCGGTTAACGTTGCTTAGGAATATAATCGTTGTGTATTCTGAGAATCATATGAAATCCATAAATATATGATCTGGTCAAAACGCAGAGTTGTTGACTTTAAACAAGTGGGCACATACCGTCACCACTGCACTGTAAGAGGAATGGTGACTGTTTCAACTAAGTAAATTACGTATCGTTAATCAAATGACAAAGTCTTTATCAACGAAGAAAAATATCAATTTGGAAGCAAGAAGAAATTGTTTAATAAATTATTTCATCCTTAAAATTAAATCACAGTGTTAATATCAGGAACAAGTTCCCGTTGGATCTTCAAAGGGCTTTATGCTAGATCGTGACATCCTTGGTTCGGTACCCGATATTAGGACGGCATAAATGTTTCTTCCGATGAGTTAATCCAACCACAATTTTGTATACATTTCTTGTAAGAACTGACAGGTGTAGCAGGTTTGGCAGGCTTCTGTTATTATACGTCACGTTGTTGGACACTTCCCCTAAAGACGGCTGTTCAGGCACAGTGTTGTTCACGCGTATTTATTAAGCCTTACACCCTGATTCCTGTATGCACCACCCACTGTAACTTAAAAATGTACAAATTCTCCCATATGGCGTGTTTACGTATTTCATATTGTTCCTACAACAGACTGCGTCCATTTCCCTAAACATAATTATTTGCTTGGATTCTATAACCGAGGCTCAGTGTGTTCACTGTGAGATGGACAGTAAATTAGAAAGAAAGTAACTTATCTGAAGCCAAATAAACCCCGTTCAACTACTTAACTGCACCACTCAAAACAGCCCACTTCCCGTAACTTTGCTTTATGCCCGTCCCAAAGCTTTACCTTGTCTCCCAGCTAGCTGTACGGGAAGGACGAGCGGGCACTTCATGGGACATATAGAAGCCTTAAATATTAAATACTGCATCATTTCCCCTTTACATCTCACTGCCCCCTTACCGGTTTCGCTTGCGTAATTCATTTATTAAGGTACCAGAGGAATAGAAGGGCAGATGGACCCATACTAAGGAGCAGAAGCGCAGACAGACACACACACACACACACAGAGCTACAAATCGCGAAACCGGAAAGCAGCGGCTGCCCTCACCCGCACTTTTGACTGTCTGCGGGTTGCAGGCGCCCAAACGCCCCCACACAAGTAGAATAACAATACCGGTCTGATATTACAATTGGAGGCCCCACCCATATCACAATCTTTTGTTTACCTGGAACGGCTGTCTTAAAGAAACTGTAAGTCATTCTCGAATAAGGGCAATCCCCGCTCAGGGTCATGTAGGGTTGCCAAATTTTTAATTCGATTGTAAAATGAACCTCCCACTGATTTATTTAATGCTTCTGACAATGTCCATCGTAATCAAAACAACAACTATAATTTTCCTCGTACATTTTATCGTGCGTGATAAAACTGCATTAGACTTATACTACTTGGGCTGAACTGAACAGTCCGGTACATTAACAACTCACGCATGACAAATAAGCACGCTACTTATGCTGTAAATGAACGTGCTAAGCCGTTCGCACAAACGCCGTAGTAAGTATCTAGCGCTGTTGCTTCTTACTCTGCAGTTGCCGGGTTAGATTTCCACTCAAACACCGGCTACCATAACCTTAATGCTGTTCTCAGCATCTCATAACAAGTGTATGGGTGAGGTCTTCGCTCCTCTCCGATGTTGCGATGAGTTGGTTGGCAGATGGTTACCGACGTTTCGGGACAACATATCTCTCCCAGTTCAAGGGTCAAGCAGTCTAAGAGGAAGTCTTCTTGGACTGCTGTACTGTTGAGGATAGAAACGACATACCAAAGAGGCGTAACATCCCTGAGGAGGGAAGGCCTCAACTACACCGCGGCAGAAGTCAGAAATCTCGCAAGTACTAGGGTAGTAGTCGCGCATTATAGCGGCATAATAGTATAATCACCAAAAGCTATTATAAAATGTACTCCGCAATCTTAACAATATGTACGGTAACCATGACTATTCAAAGAATGAGCAAGTACTAAATCTGTATTCACATTTACTTTTAATTACATGAGTGAACTTAAGTTTATAATATAAATTAGAGTGTTACAGACCCTCGAAATCTTAGCTGCTGTACATACATAGAAAAACTGAACTCGAAAGCAACCACATCCAGAGGGAAGAACGGGTATTTCAGCTTTTCACTGTATACGGATATACAGAAAACACATGTTTCAATGTAAAGTTACCACGAAGAGTAGCAGCCGGCACTCTCATCTCAGGCACTATGTGCTTAGCACAGTTTAAATGAGAGGGCAAGCAGAATCTCAAGAGATATTCGCGTAGTTAAGCTGATAGCGCGATTGTAATGTATCCATTTTAATCTGATAGGAACCGTACCGTTACGAACACATGACCCAAGAGATGAGATCACAGCATTCGGCTGTGGCAGCTGGAGTAGGTATGCAGGTTAACTCGAGTGCTTTGGAGTAGGACACCAACTAAAAACTCATTTATCATCGTCAGCTACCGCATTCATCCGGGCAGATGGCATGGCGGCTGTACTATACAAACCACTAACATGCAGCCCCTAATGTAACGAAGAAGAGAATGAGATAAAACACACTTCTGAAATGTACGGAAACGCAAAGGTGGGAGGAAAAAATTCCTGAAAATAAATTGTTAAATATGAGCGGGGAATAGCGCATATAGAAAAATCACTAACTGCCCCAAGAATTGATAATTAGAAAATTTAGATACATTTTTACATGGGACAAAATGTGAAGAAAAATAAATAGAGTCGAACTCGGTTATAACGCCATGAAAGGGCCTGAATATTTTGTGTCGTTATAAACGATTGTTGCTATAATCGATGTGTATAATGTTATGGTTAAATGTGAGGAACTGATTGGTACCACAGAACATGTGACGTTATACAAAGGTGTCGCTTAAATCGATACCATTATAACAGATTCGACTGTAATCGAAGAGGAGGAGGAGGAGGAGGGGGAGGAAGAGGAGGAGGAGGAAGAGAAAATAATGTAAATAGAGACGAAGAAACGTACCTACAAAATTACATAATGTATGACAAACAACACAGATAGTGAGATTAACATAAGGGATGTGCACTGCAAAAAAATCTGGTGTTAAGAGACACATCCCTGTAAATAAGTTGAAGTGCTGCAGACCTAAAAAATATACTCGTATATGAATATAAAGTAACACGCACCCTTCAGCATTGCACTGAAGCACTTGCAGTATATGAATATAAAGTAACACGCACCCTTCAGCACTGCACTGAAGCACTTGCACGGTCTTCATACCGCACATTCGGCAACAACAATGCAACAGCCACATGGTTACCGACATTTAATTTTACTAAGACAATGCTTTGTTACAGAGCACATAAAGAACTTCTGGGATAAGACACCATGTAGATTTGTAGAAGGACTGACTCGCTGTCTTGAGGTTCCCATCCAACGTTTGTAACTACCAAACTACACGGCGTCTTATCCCAGGAGACAGTAATCATAATCTCCTTGTATTACAGACGGTGGCCAGTATTAAGCGAAGATGAGTCTTCAAGACAATGACAAATGGTTGGACCAAGCTCCTTTATGACCGTCATTACAAGTAACCTCATCTCTGACGGCACGTATTTATTTCACTGTATACATTAACTCATGTATCTTTTTCTTTTATAGGCGGGACAGTGACTAGGCTGCAAGCTGGACGACAGGGGTTTGCTTCCCGACAAGGAAGTCCGAGTCCTTTCATAACTGCCTGTGGGGGCGTGCAGCCTTTCCTGGCGCCATTGACCAGAGTTTGAGTCTGAAGCCTGTAGAATAATTTTTGTACTTCGGTATCGCATCTGGCCCGAATCTAGGTGTTACATTCCCCTATCCGACACGACTCTTTGCGCCACGGTAGAGCAGCCGGAGCCGGAATCTCATCACTCATCTGCATCTAGACTTATGAAACACGCGAAAATATTAATAATTTTTCTAGGAGTCATTAGAAAACACACCTTATTTCTGTCACAGCTTTGAAATAACTGATGTTACACTGTTTAAATTGCAGCATAGGCAAAAAGAAACATGCATAGACATGATTTCAACATGATCCTCTCTGATGTAACATGACAGTACGCGCCAAAAAATCATTCCGCGAACTTTACAGCCACACCTCTTATCTTTACCGCGCCAAAAGCTTTCACTTTGCAGTTTTTAATTAAAGGAAGTCTGGCGAGACCTATTGGTATGCAAATCCTACACGCCACTACACATGTCGAGAGACAGACAGAGAAACAGAACTCAGCGCAATGTTCCCAGTACTTTCATACAACCCGTTACAGGAAGTGTGTTTGTATACGGAAGCCAATAAGATGTTGTTCATTTAAAAGCGATGGAGCGATGGAGTTTGTAAATTTTTCTTATAAGATTAACTTTACGGGATAAACCTTTGTACAGTTAACTGCACATAGGAGAAGAAATCCAGATAAAAAGTATGAAGGTAAAGAGTACAAGTTGTCTCCGTGTCTAATCAAGCAACACATCATAAATCAGATTACACTATTATTCAAAAAACTATTTAAACAAACAAATGGTATCGGTACTGACTGTTTCATGCAGAAAGCAAACTGCAGCTACGTAACAATGACGATTTACTGCTATTTTCTACATGCCACACAGCTTGAGATTAATTATTCAATCCAATTTTTTATCTACTTACATGTTGACTTACCTCAAGGTCCAGTTAAAAATCAGCAGTAATACGCAACAAATAACTCACTTATACACAAACAAAAGACAGGAAGAAGGAATAAAAGGTGACGATGATAATAAAAATGATGATGATAAATCGCGTGCCGAGTCAGTTCTCAATTTTCGAACAAGACTAAGCATGGCTGTAACACAACTCAGGCGGTTGGTAACTCTATTCACCGCGGAGCCCAGGGTTCACTGCCATGGTAATGCAAATGGAAGTTGCGGTGGATAAAGTAACGCGGGGACATGGCATTTATTATCCGCGTACTTCGGCCTTCCCCTGACAATTATCCTTCCACCACTCTTCCATATTCATTCATATATCATCTTGGGGATCGACAATGGGGGCCTATTAGATGTCTGAATTCCAAGGGACATAGCTTCAGGACACCGCCGGAATAGAAACATGTCTGTTCAGAAGCATTCATGCCGTGGGTCTTGCTGTTTTGTCTTGTGCTTAAACACAAACAGTACACACACAGACTTTTCACTTGTCAGATGAGACTTGTACCGCGGCTTTCCGCACAGCCTTTTCAAGCAACTTTTGTTACAACAAGAAATAAAATACGGAAGTGTGTTCATCATGAAGCAACAAAATAAGGGTACGCTTTGAACAGGAAGCAGTAAAACACGAACACATGTTCAGTATAAATCGATAAAACACAGAAGCATGTTCAGCAGAAGGTAACAAAATAAGAATACGTGTTCAGCAGGAAGCAAAAAATACGTACGCGTGTTCATAAGGAAGCAACGAAACACGGAAGCGTGTTGCAGTATAAAGCAATAAAGTGTGGATAACGTACAAAAACACTAATCACCAACAAATGCACAAAGAGAGTTTTATCATCAATCGTAACACACTCCTACATGTTTCGACCCTGCTGGGTCATCTTCAGGGAGAACTTTTTGTTATCGTTACACTAAGGTTGCACTTTATAGTTGAGTGAGAATGTACTGTTGACTGTGTACTGCGTTGTTTTTGCACTGCAAGCCGGGACCGCAGACAGTTCACGCAAACATGTAGAAGTGTGTTACGATTGACGATAAAACTCTTTTTGTGCATTTGTTGGTGATTGGTGTTTTTGTATAACATAGTGCACGAACATGGAACACATTAACCCTTTAAAGACGAAGCGTATCTGTTTTATATAAGGACTCAGTGCGTACCGCGCTGTAAACACTCTCCACTTCGGTTATAAAAACCAATCCCTTAATGTTTTATAAGGCAAAAGTTTCTGTTTGTTCTGAGATCCGTACAAAACACATAAACGCAATGTGGGCACCATATAGAATTTTTTAATGCTAAACCTGGTCATATGTAAAGTTACCGCTAGGCTTTAAAAGGTTAAATTTGTGGATAACGTATTCAACAAGAACCAATAAAACACGAACGCGTGTTCAGCAGGAAGGAATAAAATATGGACGCGCGTTCATAACGAAGCAAAACAAAACACGGAGGCGTGTTCAGTAGAAAGCAATAAAATACGGACAGATGTTCATAAGGAAGGAATAAAAACATGGACGCCCGTTCGGCAGGAAGCAATGAAGTACGGAGTCATGTTCGGCAGGAAGCAATGAAGTACGGAGTCATGTTCGGCAGGGAGCAACAGCAACACGCAAACGCGTTCAGCGGGAAGCAAATTCTTCCTCTCGAGAAGAAGCAAGTGATAGTCTTACATCGGCAGAACCTGACAGTTTGGAGAGACTGAGAAAAACAGTGGAAGATCTTACAGACTACATCCGGTAACGCTGGCAATACTGAAATCGGAGACCTCAACAGAAGGAAGCAGAAGAGCCAGCAGCTAGTGCCCCACGTATGTTCTACATTAAGTACTGTAAACGGAAGACTGTCGGTTTATAGATGTCAGTGACTTGCTCTGACACCCAGCTCGCATTTTTCTGTCGATTCCTTGTTTTCCAGACCTTGCTCTGTCATTATGTCACAGATTCGCTTTAACCCTCTACTCTCTTAGGTTTCCCTCTCTTCCTCCACTGCAGCGTTTGTTTGGGCCAACTGCTTTATCCGTATTACAAAGGCAAATCGTCAATATTATTGAGGCAAATAATCACCGCTTAATGCGAGAACCGAAAAAGAACACAAATACAAAACTGAATAAATATCATTGTTAAAGCACGTAACACACAGACTTATGGCTGTGCTTTGAACGGATTATCGTTCGATTTATATCATACAAATAATTTATAGCCAATTTCTCCTCAAATTACGTGATTCTGAACTTTGCTGCATTTTCTATTCCTTCCGAACGTGTCCATGAATCCATTTCCATTGTTAAAAATACTATATGCCCTCTCTTTAAAAGGCCGTCCCTCCAGACCACAAACCGCAACAGAAGAGTGCACCTGCAGACAGCAAATTCTCGCGAAACTTTGTTCTTGTCTACAAAACTACAAAACTACATGACGTCAGATCCCAAAAGGCAACATTAAAACCACAAAGTGCTAAAAAGGCTACAGTTGGCCTGCAGTATCTCCTATTGCTATCTTGCAGTTAAATATTATTTTATTTTTCTTGTAAGTGTTTTATCCCTACTATAACCCATCAATAACCGGGAATGCAACAGATGCGAAATAAATTTGTTCCGAATAACTGAATTATCTTCCATCTTCCTGTTGCCGCAAATTGGTAAAATAACTTCCACAGTGAAACAAGCAGGTATTGAATCAGAGTTTCTCTGTGTTTGCTAACACATTCACAGAGTCATTATAAACGAACGGGAGTCAAGTCATTCCGCCCAGCAGCTTCAAAGACTGCAATATTGTGAAGTCAGTCAGGCTACAGAGCCGTACAAAGATCACATATGGAACCGGTAAACAGCTGGTGGTTGTTCTCGGAATCGTCTAAATACATTTTAAGATGGTAATAATCAATTGTATAGCGTTACGAATGTAAATGTGTGAACATGCATTCATGGAAAGAGAGTAACACAATGGTTAGCATTCAGCATCGTGGGCACATCCAATGTACCACCGACACAATCAGGCACATCTGACCGCACGCTCTGCCAAATTCTCATCTGTATGTACAGCAGACGAATACATGTTTCCGCGACACAGTTAACACATACTCTTACAACATACCAGTACGACAATTTATTTACCGCGCTGTTGTGAACACGGCCATGAACCTTTGGGTCCAATAAAAAACCACGAAGCTGTTGAATAGCTGAGCGGATAGTAGCTTCTTAAAAAGGATTCTGCCCAGTGCAGCGAGTTGGTTAGTTATTATTATTATTATTATTATTATTATTGTTGTTGTTGTTGTTGTTGTTGTTGTTGTTGTTTCCGACTGCAATTGGGTTTTCACCCGGTGGCAGCAGTCCTACACCAGTACAGACACCACAATACAATAACACATACATAAACGGAACAGCACAAATTACAGTACACGTATTAGCAATTCACCCACAAAATACAATGTGCCTACACTAATACAAATATACCTACATAACTACAATATGCCTACACAAATACCATATACCCACACATTACAAAATACTTACACAAATACGATATAGCTGCATATAGTTACGCAGCATGAATAACTCATCTTCGAGGGCGGATAGGCATTAGATAAGTCGTTTTTATAGAAACTACACAACTTTGAAGACGAGCGTACTACGTTCCCTCAGAACGTCGAGAATCGATTAACGATTCAAACAGTCATACCCCAGAAGAACGGAATGTCTATATTTATTGTTTCTCGCACAGGTCTAATCCAGGGTTACATAAATTTTCCAAAAATCTAGGAGCCGTTTCAGAATTATAGGCGCTATAAAGATTACGTGAAGGAGGTTCCATACTGAACCCACAAATATTAAACGCCATCATACAAAATGTAGTCGTCCGGCATTTGTGCACCCTTGGTCCCACCAATATCTTGCGCCTTCCGTCTACACGCTCCAACTATCACTCCTTCTGGCGTATCGAATTCTGACAGATTTTTCAAAATCCTTCATCATGTTCAGTTGCCTGCATTGCAAGTTCCTGGTTTCATTAGTGACTAAGGCACAGATTAAGTGAGGCATATGAAGAACTCAGCACTTAAAAGTCGTGTCCCTTAAGAGTACCGTTTCCTCATAGCAACGTATAAAAATACTTTAAACATATAGCGACAAGTAATGAATTACTACATTCTAAGCAGGCTAATTTAGAATAAGTTCCTGACAGTGTCTACAATATGGGTCACCCAAGGCACGCACACATTTTTAAAAAATCTGCGAACCACCTCGAAATGATAGGCATCAGAAGGGTGACATGAAACAAGGTCGATACGGAGGACCCACAAATATTAGAGGCCATCGAACAAAATGCAGTCGCAACGGTGACATGTTGCCCGGAATTTTTTCACCCCTGGGCTATAGCCTGTGCTGGAAATTTCAATGGTGGAAAGGCAGAGCCGATTGCCACAAACTTCGTGTCAGACAAACTGTGTGTTCAAGTAGAAACAGTCAGTTCCGTATGAAATATGTGTTCATTTTATGTGCTTTGTTTCATCTGCTAAGCGCCTATTAAAATCAATGTCCGTCTGTACGCATGTCGGACCACTAGAGAACCGCTGCTAGGGCTTTCATAAATTTTTCACTGCAATTATTTAAAAAAAAACTGGTCGATTCACTTCAGTCTTGTTAAACGCCTAACAAAAAAGACTCGGATATGATTTTCTGCGTGCATCTCCAGCGTAATTCACTAAGTATGTACCGGAGTGAGGCATATTTCTAACGTCATGCGTAACATGTCAGTTTGTTCGAAAGATTCAAAACAGTTTGTTCAACGGATTCGATACAGATTTTCAACTGACCCTGAGGAATTCGTTAAGGGATTCGCATTACTTCGTAACACAGACTCAAAGAAGTCCGTTAACTGTATTCAGGGCAGTGTGTTGAACAGCCTCACAGCCATGTTTCCAGCTGACTCAGAACTCCATAGAAACTAACTCCATGGAGCAGAGTCCTTCTTGAGAAGCTAACAGGTCTTCAGTTAGTCAAGGACTTGCCTGAATTTTATGAAGCCCACAAGTTCATTACCGCATTCACAAGAGCCCGTTCTTGTCCCTATCCTGAGCTATATCAATCCAGTCTATACCCCGGTCTCATTTCTTGACGATCTATTTTAATATTATCCTCACATCTACGTCTAGGCCTTCCAAGTGGTCTCTTTCCCTCAGGCTTCCCAGTAGGCACCCCTCCTCTCCCCCACACGTACTACATGCCCCACCTATCTCATTTTTCTTCATTTGATCACCTGAATAGTATTTGGTGAAGGGTGCGTATCATAAGGACTGACTCAGAACAGCTCCTTTAAATGAAGTCGGAGCAATTTGTTCAGTATATTCAGAACTGTTTGTTCAAAGAACTCGCGGCAGTCTGTTCATCTGACGTAACAACAGTCTACTGGGCGCAGTCAACATCTTCCGTACATTTCAGTCACTCAAAAAATGGGAGATGTAATTATATTCTACGGCAGAAGTTGGAAAACGATCCTAGGCCAGGAACAAACACTTCGAAATTATCGAAGAAACAGGGGGAAAACAAACAAACAACGAAAACAACAAAGACACAGATTCAACATTAAGAATACGCAAGGCAGATTGACAATAAATAGATCAGTACGGACACACGAGTGACCGTGGTAACACAAGAGAACTAATTTTTGTAACACACCGTCGATCTGTGGTTGCGCATATTAAAAACAGATGCCGCTGGTTCGAGATTAAAATCATAATCAGAAAGAATACGTCGTATGTGGAGTGACATGTCTCTCTAACAGAAAAAGAAAATGTTTACGAAAACAAAGAGTAAAATTACAAAATACAAAAATAACTTGAAAAGACATGCACAATAAACGAAAGGACGAGAAAGAGATAGAAAGAAAAGAAAGGTACATATAAAGAAGAGTCTCCGGATGTGTCTTGTCACAGTTGTAAATTCTGAATGCGAAATTACTTGCGTGTGGTCACCTGCACTGTTGGTGGCGCCGTGACAAAACATGGCCTCACGCAAAGAAATGCGACTGCACTACCTTTCGTTCACAACGCTCTATGTTTTAGAGAAGTCACATCACAAATAATATCCAGGCTGTAACGCCAAGATCGGGCGCAAGAAACGGAAAGTCCAAGGTAACATTTTTAGAAGAAAGGGAAGAATCATTTTCAGCCGCCCCAACTTCTTCTTCTTCACACCTGTAACAACAGATGAAGGTTGAAGTTCTAAAAGGAAGGCTCGCCAGAATAGAGCAAAGGCTGACAGAAAAAAGGAAGAATAGAAATTCTTTCCAGCTTTTGAGCAAAAGCCACCCACCTGGCTTAGGAACAGTAGCCGGAGCGATTCAAATAGATCACGGCCACTAGGAATGCGCTTCCTAGCAACGGGTGTTCCTCAAACCATATCATGCCTGATTCAGGTTAAACAGAGGAACTTCCTGATAGTACAGCCCCTGCCTTCCCCCTTTTCTTCACTTCTGTCACTCTAAATGGATCACTGTAAGTTAATACTTTACAGCAGAGTGGTAACTATACGTACAGTCTTCCATAAAATACACTCAAATGCTTTGCGTTCTGCCCCTGAAGTGTGTTTATGCGTCTCGCATGATTCTCACAATAAACAGCGACTGTTTCCTTAAACAACATCAACCGACTGGTGTTTGTCACAAAAAAGGGATGTTTCTTACATTAGATAGGAATTTAAATTTAAATATTACAGTATTCAGACAAATTTTAGGCTTCAAAATATTAAATATATGTGATACTCAAGTAATTAAATCCATTTTCTTGCACCATTATTAAAATCTCAAACAACTGGTTTAGCACGCGATTATTTACATGGTTGTTCGGTTGCATTAACTTTCATGTTATTACCGTCATCCTCCTCATGTTACACCACATCAACAGGAAGTCATCTGTGAATCCAACTACTAGGTTCTGTTGATATGAAACAGCCATTTCGACAGGATTGCGTTTTGTGTGTGTTGTTTCTGTAGTTCACACTCCTCCGGTTCCAGTTTCGTACGTCCAATCCGAATGCGATACAGTCTGACTTTACTCTTCTTTTGTATTGTCAAACATGAGACCCAACGCGTGATTGGAACTCTACTATCCACACGAAACATATTTACTAGACTACAGTCTCTTCCATCACTCGAACTGTTATAGACTATAAACTGTTTTTAATACATTAACCAACCTGTGCACTTAATAAATTGCATTCAGAAGTATAAAACTCCTATAAAATGTTTCGGTACCGGGGTGCCATCATCAGGGAGTTATTCTGACAAAGGAATAACTGCCTGATGAAGGTACCTAGATGCCGAAACATGTAGGTATTTTATACTTCTGAATGTATTTGATCAAGTGCATAGGTTGGTTAATCTATTAATTATAAACGGTTTTTAAGTGCTCTCGCCTTTAATGTTGTTTGCACGGAATCGTATTTAGCGGCGTTTCTGTGCATGTTGGTGAAGAGGTTGGACACATTTTACTCCGTACTTAATTATACAGGGGCACGCGGTAACGCAGTGGTTGAGGCACTGCGCTACAAACCGGAAGGTTGTGGGTTCGATTCCCGATGGTGCCATTGGAATTTTTCATTGACATAATCCTGGGGTCGACTCAGCCTCTAACAGAAATGAGTACCAGGAATATTTCCTGGGGGTAAAGGCGGCCGGTGCGTAGGGCTGACAACCTTACCACCTTCATGTGCCGATTGTCTTCAAATCTGGGAGCCTCGACCTCCTGGAACCCTCAGGGCCTGTCCAGGCCTGTAATGGGATTGCTTTACCCTTTACTTAATTATACAAAATTAACAATGTTCTTTGCAGTTCCAAAATACCGATCGGTTTCACAATGTATGATCTTAAGTGAAGCGAACATTTTATGGGTAAACATGGCTGATCTGTACTCAGAGACAAGACGTGGGATAAAAAATCTGCATAATAAGGAGCTTCACAATTTGTATGCTGCACGAATTGGTGTTAGAAAGTTCGAAGCAAGGAAGACAAAATGGGTAAAGCATGTAGCATGCCTAGAAAAAAGCGTACAAAAAGCTGTCGTAAGAAAATCCGAAAGGATGAGATGTCTATAAAGATATAAGCACAGATGGAAATTATAATCACAAATGTATGTGTATTCTGGTAAAATCTCTGCATCCATGACTTACAGAGTTTTCTGCCTTTCTGTTCTTGTGCAGTGGCCTGATAACGGCTCGATCTTACAGCCGAAACTAGCCGCCAGAAAACGCTTATAATTACCTTGCTGCTGTGTGCATCTGACAACTGACTATATATACATTTGAGACGTGATACACCAACGGGGATATCTTATATCAAGGATATTATAATATTAAAACTGATAGGAGAAAGATTTAACTGGCTCAGAATACGGTCCGGTAGCGAGCTGTTGTGAACACGGCAATGAACACTGATGTTGCATACTAAAGGGCGCGGAATTTGTCGGGTAACTAACGACTAACAGTGCGTCCAGCGCCATCAGTCAGTTAGGCTGTCGAACGATTGCCTCTCGGCACTGAGGTTACGCGTACGTAGACGTAACGACGACGACGACAATGCATATTTAGACGGAATCAGGGCGAATCGGTTTTGTTCTTGCGGTTCCTACAGGTCCCCCACGGGACACACGTGTCCAACATTGCAAGACGCAAGGCAATAAAATTACCATTTATGAATGGAAGAGAAACAAAGGGATACCTCATTCAATTCTTTAAGTCTGATGTAAGACGTGGTGGTGGGGGAAGTACCCCTCCCTGAACGGACCATTCATGAGGTTCGTTGTGAACTTAAGTGATACAATGTTGGGGCGTGTCTGGTATGTGCGACGAGAGGAAGCCTACTCTACAGAGTGTCGAAACAGAAACCTTGGTTTGAATAGGAACCGACGCTACAGACTCCCACCTAAGCTAAAAGTTGCTCAATTGAGCATCAAATTCCCCATGTTTTAGTACGTAACCCGAAGGTTCATTACCGTGATCACAACAGCCTGTCGTAAGTCCCTTTACTGAGTTCACACTCACTCTGCTGATCATTCGATTTCAACCTGCTTAAGAAGCGCACCCTGTATCACGGCCCGGGGTTCGATTTCTGGCACAGACACGATATTTTTGTCTTCTCCGAAACGTCCAGACCGGCTCTGGGGTCTACTCAGCATTCTTTACAGTGGGTACCGGGGTTATTTCCAGGTCGTTGACAACCCACCCCCATTTAGCGCCGAGGTTAGGAAGCAGTAGAGCTCTACCTCTACTCCCCCCCCCTCTGTGCCTCATGGTACGTTACGGGAAGACCTTTACCTTTTACGTCTTTCTCTTCCTCTCACTCAAGATCAAAGATTTAAGTCAAACAAATCCTGTAATATCCATGTCAAAGCAATTTACTGACTGCCTCATAAGTAGCATGATTCCACGAGTTACGCAAGAATTTGTTGCGTCTACATTCACGATACACGGTCAGCAGCACTTGTTCCTACAAACACGCGGTGATACGGATATTACGTGCATAATAATAATAATAATAATAATAATGCCCAAAATTTCGGAACTGCCAATATGAACGCCCGCCACTAGACATAATGTCGAACCACTGTCTTCTACTCAGTCTACTTTATTTTATCCCATCTCCTTTTCGGTCTTACAAATGGTCGTTTTCCAAGCGGTCCCCAGAGCCGTAACACAAACGCTAGGCGAGTGAGGCACTTATCTCGGGCTGCAATGCTGACGCAGAAAAAAATACATAAAATATGCAGCTACCGCCTTAAGCACCATCCCATGCCTCAAATAAATATTATAATTGTTGTTTCTTATTATTTACTTACCTATCTTCTTACCGAATTAACTACTATAAAAGTATGGCGGGCAAAGACTTGGCTCGTTATAGCGTTGGCGTTCCCAATAAAACCTCCACATGCATTCCTTCAGTGCGCATCAAATTGACCACCGTGCGATGGACACAAGCAGACAAGTTCCATTACGGAATGAAAAGTCTGAAGCTGACCACTCACCTGCACCTAATTCCGAGGTTAAGAATGAGGGGAGCTATACCTCTGCTCCCCCTTACGCCTTCATGGCGTAAACAGGGACAACGTTGCCTTTTTACCCGTTCACTGCACGCGGTATTTGTCACTATCTCAGAACACAGTAGCTAAAACTTTCCAGAAGGAAGACAAATTAATAAATCAAAGTTTAGGCGTTTAATTAAAAATAAGTGATTGTACGTCTGAATCGCATCCACGAACTCGATCGTAATGCTTGGGAACGTCACATTCGTAGCTACCGACCGTACGTACAAGAGTACGAAGACAACTTCACAGCAGGCTATTGCCGGGTGTTCTCTGTTATTCCTGCAGTAGAACAGTTACATTTTTGTTACCGTATATACAGGATGAAAAATGGGCATTCGGCTGTGATTGCTGTTCGATCTCAAAGAGCCGCTGACGCGGTTAGCCTACTGACCACAGTTTATTTACTACAAAATTACACACAGCAGGTATTCAAAATGACGTTTGACGTAAAGGAACTGAATCACGTAGCCGCTACCCAGTTACACTACATTAAAATTTTGAATTAGGATACTTAACTTGTTTCGTCTGTGACCAGCAGAGATGAAACCCAAACTTGAAAGACCGAGAGCGTGCTAATGGGCTGCCTGCTATGGGCTATGGCACGGAGATAGATGAGCACCAAGCAATGGTGGAATGGTGACTAGCATGGGAAAACGTGCCCCAGTGTCACTATATCCACCGATGTTTGCAATTATTGCAAATAGAAAAATAATTACAGATTTCAGTGAAGGACACCGCCAATTGTTAATCGGTTTTGTTTTAGCTACTCCGAAGCTTCAACAACATCCTCGGCGCTTTCCGGCACTCTCCTATCTCTCTCTGACATCTACCACAATATTTATCTCCCATAAACTCAAATCTGCCTATCCCTGTGGCCACGCGGTCTACGGCGTGGGTCTGCAGCCGCTCGCTTGCTGGGATTGCGGGTTCGAATCCCATCGGGGCATAGGTGTCTGTCTCTTATGAGTGTCGTCTTGTTAGGTAAGGTCTCTGCGATGGGCCGATCTCTTGTTCAGAGGAGTCCTACCGACCGCGCGCTCGCACGTGCGCGTGTGTGTCATTGAGTGTGATCACGAACAACAATAACCTCTGCACCTACAATGAATAGGTAGAAAGAGGTCAGACTAAGAAAGAAAGAAAGAAAGAAAGAAAGAAAGAAAGAAAGATAGAAAGAAAGAAAGAAAGAAAGAAACTCAAATCTCTGTGCTCTCCAGCAGTGTTCCCAGCCCCACTTCTCTATTCATTTTGCCTCCCATGCGAGCTACATTCCCATCCAATCGCAAAATCGTATAGTTCACTGCCCTACCAAATAAAAAGTAACCTAGCTAAACCATGAATTGACAGTATTACTAAAGTAATGACAGTTGTACACTTAATTGAAAGGTGTTTTGATCCCCGAAGTCCGTATCCTCTACTAGCGCAAGCAAACAACACATGCTGGCAGTTTATATGCAATAGTACGTAGCTATTTATTAATTGTTATTGACATATATATGCACACACACACACACACACACACACACACACATATGCAGACAAAGCTGAAACTGGTTACAGGACTTTAATATGTACAGCAGTAAAAAAAACTATCTAATAAAATCCTCTCGGACTAACAGCCACGTCAAATTGTTCAAGTTAAACGACGTTCCACGGACAGACTCCGTCTCCATCATCAGGGTTCTGATGATGGAGACGGAGTCGGTCCGTGGAACGTAAGTTGATTTAAAGCACCCGACTCACATGTCAGCCCCAAAGCATTTTATTGAATTTTTTTCCCTCGTGAATTCTTCAAGACATACTGCATAACAATAATTGAATTCGTGTTTTTATTCCTTTAAAACACACTGGTCATAACATGTACGTATTCTCTGCTTCAGTATGTAAAATTCGGCAAGTATTACCGTACTGTATCTACGTACCTTTTACGACTAATAAAACAAAACTGCGATTTATCCCCTAAACAGCACTACACAGTCTTCCGTTTGATTTGGAATGTCTTCTATGACGTAGCAACTGATATTTCTTCCTGCGGACCTCAAAGGGTCTAATGATAACGACATAGCACGAGGATGGTACCATGCCCAGTATGACATCGAATTTCATGGGTGGTGAGAAAAAGAAACTGTCCCGTTCCCACTGGAGAAAGTGTCCATGGCCTCCCCTAACGATACGTTAGGCCCCTCCCACTCCCCACTATTTGTTATAATCCTAGCCGCCAAGAAAATTCTAAAATAAGTGATTAACATGAAATTACATGACATGCAGTTGAGATTGTCCAATACTTAAAGAGGAAAAGTATATCCACTTGAAAAGAGTTTTGTTCTATAAAATAATGAATACGAATCAGCAGCACCAAGTGTGACCCGCTACGCTGCAGAGAGCCATCAGAATAGAGATAATGATGATGAAATGCCACACTTGAAGTGCTTCTTGCTTCTACAACTCGGAGGAAAATTTTCGAGACGAAAATTGTAGCTCGTCATTTGTCACTGTCATATGATGGAGCGTCCGTGAATCAAATACTGAGGATGTATGCGTGACTGCCAGGTACGGCGAAAGTGCGGCGTAGTACTTGCATAGAGCTAGTCTTGTTTCTTTCGCATTGCTAATCCTAAAACACTACAGACAAGTATCTGTAAGGCAGGTGCTGCATACTGTGTCTGCTCTAAACGTTGAATCCACAAGCTCTTCCGTTTTATTGAATATCATCGCAGTTTTGATTACATGATATCGGCCTGCCTGCCTGCCTGCCTGTCTCCCTGCCTGCCTGCCTGTCTGCCTGCCTGCCTGCCTGCCTGCCTGCTTGCCAGCCTGTCTCCCTGCCTGCCTGCCTGCTTCCAAGCCTGTCTCCCTGCCTGCCTGCTTGCCAGCCTGCCAGCCTGCCTGCCTGCCTGCCTGCCTGCCAGCCTGCCTGCCTGCCTGCCTGCCTGTCTCCCTGCCTGCCTGTCTGCAGCATTACGCAGCCTTACTCTCGGAGAGCTACAATCAATATTAAAGCCTTCCTCGACTTCATAACTAAGTAGCAAAATACTAACTAATCACTTTACTTACTCATATCACTAACATTTTGCAGGACCTTTTCCATTGTCAAAGAATTAAAAATCACAAGGTTTCGGAAGAAAATTTCTTCCGTCGTCAGGTGAGTGGTTATCACCTGAGGACGGACGAAGTTTCCTTCCGAAAGCTTGTGATTTTTAATACTTTGACGATGGAAAAAGTCCTGGAAAATGTTAGTGACATGACTGTTGTTACACCGTTGTCAAGAACTTATATGGTGCAACTGATTTACTTCATGAAGCAGAATCCTTCTTGACAGTCTAACGGTTTATCCAGTCAAGAAATTCGCCACAGTTTATGGAACCCAACGGATCATTACCGCGTTCCTCCATAACAGTCCACCACTTGTCCGTACCCATAGCCCGATAACTCCAGCTCACGGTCTTGTATCCTATTTAAGATCAATTTCAATATCACCCTCCCACCTACGCCCAGGAGGAGATGGGATAGCCTAGTCTCTATACCGACTAGGGTTTAAAGACGAGGATATGGGCTCGAGGACTAGAGGTTCGAATCCCAGCTAAAGCAAGAGACTTTTCTCTTCTCCAAGACGTACAGACCAACTCTGGGGCCCAACTGGCTCTCTACTGAATGGGTGCCGGGGTTCTCTCCGGAGGGTTAAGCGGCCGGCGCGTGAAGTTGTCCACTCACCTCCCTCTAGCACCGAGGTTAATGAGTGGCTCTACACCTATACATTTCCCCATAAATGCTAATGGCCTGGACAAGAATAAATTTACCTTCTACATAGTCTAGGTCTTCGAACTGGTCTATGTCCTTTAGCCACAAAAATCTCAAGGAAGACCCAGGAGTAAATGGGAAGACAATGTAGAATGTAATTGTTACAGATATGTATGAGTATTACTGTGTATGACATGGGAGTCCAGTTTTATCTAAAGCAGCATATCGGCTGACTCTTGGTTCGTTTTCGGGTTTTCATTTAAAATTTCATAAACCGGCACTCTTAATTTAGGACGATCCCTGGAAGTCTAGTCCTGCTGCTTTTTCCTAGAACTCGAATATTAAGACTAGTTCTAGACGAGCGGCAGAGTTCTCTTGATTTCGTGAAGTGCATCGCGAATTTCTGCATTCCAAGAGCGGCCTTAGACGCAGCCACTGAGAGAAACAACATCTCTTCAGAAAAGAAAAACACAACAAACATAGAACCATCTGCAATACCGGATTCCTGCTTCACGATCTGAAGGTACACAGCATTCTGTGTTTTGTGCGACTATAGCTTTAACTGCTTTGTTTCGGCGTGAGTCGAGTTTTTCGACACGCCACATTGAAGGACGAAGAGGCTGCGGGGGGGGGGGTTTAAGAATCCTGCACCAATATCGTCCATTTCTTCCTCGGACAAAATATGCCGCTTCATTGTTTCCTTTTTGTCCAGCGTCAAACTTGTTTCACCCTTCAAAACCTGAAATTTACCTACATAGAATTTTAAAAATTCATTTTCTACTTGAAACAAAACACACTGCATCTCCATTACAAAGACTAGTCGATTAATGCTGTTTAGCGAAATATGCATTTTTTATTGTTAAAATCATAGGAAAACACAAATGCAGATTTCGTAAATGTTACAGCAGGCAGCAGACATAGATTCCGAACGCCAGGCCGCCCGGGCGACTAAATTTTGTACGGTGGCGTCTAATATTTGTGAGTCGTCAGTATGGAACCTGCGTCACCCCTCCGGAGCCTGAAATTTTGAGATGGATCCTAGATTTTTGGAAAATTTGTGTACAACTCAATTGCCAGTTAAACCAGAATATTTCGGCGAAATACGTAATACTATAAGGGACTATAGGTGGGCCTATTATTTCTATCAGTAGGCCTACATATGTTTCGTTCCATTAATTCCCTCGAATCATTCTTGCATGCACCTAAATGGTTCCCATCACGGCCAAGCCGTCTGAAAATTCGGCGTGACGATGCGCCAGAAAGTGACACTTGTAACTATCTAGCCCGTAATCGCTCTGTCACAGGGATAGAAATTTTGATACAGTGAAGTCGCCCTTTATCAGAATTTGAAATAGCGCGATAAGAAAATATTAATAAAGTGTCACTTTATGCAAAAAAAAAATTGAAATAATGTGAACATAAAATATACTTAATATCACTCATATACCGTGCAGTTGTCTTACGCATTCAAGTTCTACTTCCAACTACAGCACCAAGAAATTTTTACGCTCCTACATGTTTCGGCCACGTACTGTAGCCCTCATCAAGTAGACACAATATTACAAAGAATAAGCATTGTATTGTACAAGTATGTCGGTTAATGGTAAATATATTAGCATTTTTTACAACAATTAATCTACGTATAATTTTAATATTCATCGTCCCAGTTGACTTGTATCGACTATGTGTGAAATTAATAAGAGTCTACAGCCAACGTTAATTTATTGTTTTATTGAAAATGAGAGCGACTAGTTTCGGTCCTTTTGGACCATCTTCAGGCTCTGTTGTTAACCTATTTTTTAGAGATCTCTACATGTATAAGTAGAAGGCCTTCTCTTTTACAAGTCAAATTTTAGTACATTATTGTGTTTCTATAATATTGTTATAAGATTGTTGTAAAATAAGATAAAATAGACAATTTTTTAATGGTTAAATGGTTCGACGAATTATTTTAACCATTCAAAAAATTGTCTATTTTATCTTATTTTACAACAATCTTATAACAATTTTATAGAAACACAACAATGCACTAAAATTTGACTTGTAAAAGAGAAGGCCTTCTACTTATACATGTAGAGATCTCTAAAAAATAGGTTAACAACAGAGCCTGAAGATGGTCCAAAAGGACCGAAACTAGTCGCTCTCATTTTCAATAAAACAATAAATTAACGTTGGCTGTAGACTGTTATTAATTTCACACATAATCTACGTACAGTATCATTAAAATTACTGAGATTAAAAAACATGGAAAATATTGAAACATAAAATGTTAGAATATAAAAGGTTGTCTCCAAACATCCTGCAGTACGAAATAACTCCCCTTTTGATGGAGTGGAGACTCAAGGTTTTGATACCCGAGGTTTACTCCATGAGTTATCGTAACGCGTTACTGCAAGATGTTTGGAGACAGCCTTTTGTATTCTAACACTTTACGTTTCAATACATTATATATTTTTTAACCTAAATAATTTTAATAATACTGTACATGGCTTAACTGTTGAATAACAAAGCTAGTGCATGTTTATCATTTGCCGACGTACCATACGCTTCTTATGTCTTTGTAATATTGTGTCTCCCTGATGATGGTTACAATACGTAGTCGAAACACGTATAAACGCAAAAATTGCTTGGTGAAGTAGTTAAAAGTAAAACTTGTATGTGAATACAAAAAATTAACTTATTTTTATTTGTTTTTTTGCTCAAAAAGTATGTTCAAAAGCGAAACTACAATGGTGGTAGATTCACGAGCTCCAAGAATGTATCGTCCTGTTCCACATTTATTCCCACAAGGAAAATTACCCTTTTCATTATGCGAAACCTTTAGGAACGCATCGCTCGCATAAAATGCGACAGCACTGTACGCGGTTGATCGATACATTGCACTGCTAAAACAGCCAGAAACACATAAATTCAATCCGTGTTGGTGGAACATAGACTTTTTATTGCAAAGTTTGAGGTTCTCATTGCAAACACGGATCAAGATTCAAGTCTTCTAGGATATGACGTCATGTATGTCGGTACATACTTATCAGACTGGTAAATATATACCAATCCACACTGCGCCATTTCCCAAAATACTTGGAACTTCAAAGTTTTTATTGTTAAAGCAAATGGTATATATAATAACCTAAATACTATGTTTCAGAGGACTAACAAGTAGGAGTTCTGTGTTATTGAGTAACCAGACGCTAGGTAAATTTGGAACCTAACCCCTCTACTGTCATAACAAAGACTTGGTTAACTACAATACAGCACGGTAGAGAGCTCCACCAACACACTCTTCGAAATTTGACGCGCCGTTAAACAAAACACGATGTGAATACACTGGCAACTGCCCACACATCCTCCAGCATGACAAGCTAAATCTCACGCAACGAACTTTCAGACGTATTTATTTTGTGTCTATGTTTAAGACCCAAAACTGTACAGGCCGATCTATCAGGCTACATGCGTTACATGGAACTGCATTCTATTTGGCTGCTGCGCTGACAGCAGTACATCACTTCTATTTGAACTACATGCCATGTGGCTGCACTGCTGACCGCAACACATCACTTCTGTTTGAACTGCATTCCATGTAGCTGCACTGCTGACCGCAGTACATCACTTCTGTTTGAACTGCATTCCATGTAGCTGCACTGCTGACCGCAGTACATCACTTCTGTTTGAACTACATTCCATGTAGCTGCACTGCTGACCGCAGTGCATCACTTCTGTTTGATTTACATGCCATAAGCTGCATTGCTGACCGCAGTGCACCACTTCTGTTGGAGATACATTCCATTTTGCTGCACTGCTGACCGCAGTACACCACTTCTGTTGGAGATACATTCCATTTTGCTGCACTGCTGACCGCAGTACATCACTTCTGTTTGAACTACATGCCATGTGGCAACACTGCTGACCGCAGTACATCAATTCTGTTGGATCTACGTGCCATGTGGCCGCATTGCTGACCGCAGCACATCACTTGTGTTTGAACTACATGCCATGTGGCTGCACTGCTGACCGCAGTACCTCAATTCTGTTAAATTACAGTCTACTTGGCTGTAGCCTTTACCGAGTTACATACTTGAACTAAATCCCATTTGGCTACTGTGCTGACCGCTCTGATTCATTTCTCTTTGCATCATGGTAAGTTCACGCCAGTCCTGGTAAGGGACAAATTGACTGACTCACTTGATACTCAGATAATAAGTTGAAAAAATTTTACTTGTTCGCTGCGTCATTTTCTCTGGGGATGTTGTTCATATATTGTAATTTTGGTCCTTAGGAACAGCGCCAAACAGAAGCGAAGGAAGGGCGGTGGCAGAATCAGTCCAAGGGCTGTCCAAATGCGACGAGAAACAGCGTAAAGTCACTGTTTTCAATATACAGTATAACTTTGCGAGATTTTAGGCTTCTGCCGCGGTGCAGTTGAGGTATTCGCTCTTGAGGGATACTGTGTAGCTTAGGTCTGTAATTTGTTACGGACATTTCGAGATAACGTGAAGAAGTCGAAGAATGATTCTTCTTGGACGGCTTGACCCTTGAAGATTGGACAGATACGTTGTCCCGAAACGTCGGTAACACATTAACAACCAACACCGTGTAATAACTCAGAAGAGCGAAGGCCTCAATTTTTGTTCGAAAATATATTTCATTGCAATTAATATGTAGGAAATTACACTACAAATAGGTGCAGAAACGCGTGTCGACCTTCATGTGAAGCGCCCGTTATTTATGTACGATTATAACCAAGACTGAAATATGTAGAAAAATTTCAGTGAGATTTGCCTGTATCAAATTGTACCAAAGCAGTTCCAACGGTTCTCGTCTTGTTACATGCAGACAACTCATATGCTGCACTTAATAGGTGTATTCATGCAAATTTTGATCGCAAAAGAGCGAAAACTATTTCAGAATATTTCATATTTCTTCAAGAGATTAACCAGTGATATCATTCGGCCGTTCAATTAATTCCGTGCTGTTGCAGAATGCAAAGGTTCATGGCCGTATTCACAAAAAGAACGTCATTTGATTCTATAACAAAACAGTTACAGTCGAGTGATTGCTATAAAATTATTTTAAATTAAGTAGGCAATAGGGTACTGACAGGAAAATTACTGTTTTATATTAGAAAGAGACTAAGAAGCTAATGTTCCATAGCATTAAGGGGTGGATCGTCATTGCGCAGGGCACTGCTGACTGCACACATGTCATTTAATTATTAGTGGCCAATGCCAATCATATGCTTCCTACTCTTGTTCTATGTGTTGCTGCTAGGTGGCAGCAGAGAACTGAATAAACAAGTGATGACTGGTAACAGTTGTTGACTTAGGACGAGAGCTTGTCAGAATTTTTATTACGTCCTAAGCAAACAGTGTTCCCTAGTGAAGACTAAAGTAAACAGCATGGGTGATGATGGTGATGATCCAGCACACCCTTCATTATGTAGCATTCAAGCGGGCACAACAAAGACCTCCCATAGAGAGACAATCCGGGTTCCATCTTAGACTGGGTCATGTACATTCTGGTTGACGTTCTTCGAAAGCCCTTTGTTTATTTGCCGCGTTCGGACAAAAGTTTAAAAAATATATGCCCACTAACTTCGCCATGTCTGTCGGTCCGTCCGCACGTAACAACGCTGAGATCGTTAAGAGTACTTTTATGACATATAATGCAAGGAGTTTCACTAAGAGTTGTCGACAAATGCCAAATCAGATGATAACAATAAGGGACAACGCATGGATTTCTGTGCAGTCACTACCGTTAAGCCTCCAAATCAGTGTTTCCCAATCAGCAGAACATCCTTAGGGGTTCTGTGACAAAATAGTGGAATAAATAAATAAAGATTTTGATACACGGCAAAAATACCAAATATCCCTCGAAATATCGCGGCAATTCTTGTCCGGCAATTGGCAGGACTGGAGTAATCTCCGTACGCAACCATTTTTCATACGCAAGGGATTCTCGCGGTGTGAAAACCTATCTTAGGGGTTCCTCCATGGAAACAAGTTTGCGAAACACTGCTCTACATAGTTCATCCAGTGGTGTAGATAACCGATCGGGGGGCCCCCCTGTAATTATTAGCGAAGTTACTCCCAGATCTCGTAACAGGGATTCAGAATATTGCTTTCTGTCAGAGAAAAGAATCCAGACCGAAAGGATTCACAACAAATTTTAGTATTCAGTACTTTGGTAGGCACCTTGACCCACGGGGACCACCGAGGCGCGGGGTCTGCGGGAGCCTTGTCTGTGCCATGGCACTGAAAAATCTTTGCAATAACAGTTGCAGAAAAATAAAGCACACTTTTTATGTGTGAAAACACTTCCTCTGGTGAAGTAGATAATTGCACCAAAGTGAGCAGGAGTGCCAGAATTGCTACCCCTACATGCATTCCTGAACCTGTCTAAAGTCATTAGAACTGATGATGACGCGATATAAAATTAGTAAACTTGCCACGGCACTATATAAAATCTTGAGAAGATAACAAAATAAATAAATGCAAAGAACGAAACTAGAGACAACTATTGTGTGAATAAATAAATAAGCAATAACGCAAGATATAAAAGATAATAAATTAAATGCACAACGATAAATGTAAGGCAGTTTAAACACGTAAGTTTTGGAAATAATACAGAATGAAAAATGTAGAATGAAAGACATAATTATATGTACACACAGGGCCTGTGTACATGCAGCTACACAAAACATATGTAAACAAAGATAAATAATGTTAAAGATTCAAATGTTACAAAAAAAAAGCAAATAAAAGACAAATATACATAGACAAGAGAGGACGCAGAAAATGACCCCTTCACACACACACACACACACACACACACACACACACACACACATATATTTATGAATAGTTCGTGCGCATGCATTGCACAAGTGGCATTAGTACCTTCCTTCGTGCAAGCTGTTAGGTATACTGGGCTGCCAGACCCAGATAGGAAACAGCTGTCGTAATGAAATTTTCAGCATGCTTATGGACAGAAGGAATGTAATCAGAATGCAGACAGTCAAAATTTTGGTTTGAAAATGTCAAATAAAAAGAATTATGAAATCTTGTCTACTATGGGAGGCTAGTATTAGAAATGATTTTGCTGTTAGAGCAGTAAGTTTAACCTTTTATCGCCTAGCGGGAACTTTACGTACCACGAAGTTTAACACTAAAAAATTCTACGTGGTGCCCACATTGCGTTTATGTGTTTTGTACGGGTCTCAGAACATACAGCAACTTTTGCCTTATAAAACATTAAGAGACTGGTTTTTATAACCGAAGTGGAGTGTTTACAGCGCGGTACGCACTAAGTCCTTATATAAAACAGATAAGCTTCGTCTTTAAAGGGTTAAAGGTGGACAGTCTTATGCTGGAACAAAACTACAGAATCCTACAAATACGGCCAGAAACTTTCAGGTCCAGGAACAGAAAGAAATCAGGCCTACTTTCACAGCCGAATAAATTCGCCTATTAACTCTGATGCCCGCAGTTTATCCACATAATACACAGTCCTTATTTTATCTGACAAATGCCGTTTGCCGCTTCGTATCTCCTTGGTTATCGTAATACTGTAGCCCACTCGCATGTGGGAAAAGCAGCGCGAAGTGACACGTGATAGTTGTCACATAAAATACGGATCACATACTTACCAAGCAGGCAAGAAGCGGGACACATCAAGTCTGCTTTCCTGTTGTATAACTACATTTCTAAACAATCAGATGCATTGCCTGTGGTTGATTATCGAACTTAAGCAGGCCAGCAGATGCTCTCTGCGTTAAATTTTCCGTATTAACCCCAATGTTTTTCACCGTCGAAACATTCGTCATTTCTGAGTGTTAAAAACATTCCACAAACACATTCTGCAGGCAAGTCTACGATCTATCTCAAAAACAGTAAGAAATTTAAGGTACTGGTAGTTCCAACGATTACAGTCATCCCTGACTTACGGCCTTCCGAATTTACGTCGTTTGCCCCCAGACTCAACATACTAAACCAGGCGCGAAAATTCGTAAATACGATGAAGAAGATGTCTTCGAGCTGCTGAACGCCCAACATTAGGATTTCACGCTCGAACATTTTGTTGAAATTCGGCAGCAAAGCGCCCTTGAAGAAGCTGAGGAACTTGAGCCTAAGCCGAAGGAGAGGATCATGATGGTTTCAAGTTGACTGAGGGGTTTGGACTGATTGACACTGGCACCAACGTGCCTGAGGACATTGAAGCAGCCAACAGCAACAACTAGACAAGGAATTATGAGGATGCTTGCTTGCTATGAGAAAATTCTGAAGGTGAAGAAGAGGCCTTTGTCTCGCCAGACTTCTGTACTTGATTTCTTCAAGTCATCTTCATGGACTCTTGCATCGCCACCTGTATTGCTGGACACTGGTGATGACCCAGATGATCCGCCTACAGTTAGAAAAGAAGTGCCTTCTCCTTCAATTCTCATTTGTTTGCCAGATTTAATATTCCTTGAACATTTTTCGTGAATACCATATGGATACACCTTTTCCCCTCAATCAAAACAAACTGTCTGGAACTACCTTCCCCATTTTAACATTTCATCTACGGGAAATCCTCTCTGGAATAGCGTCGTCTCGACTAACGATGCCGGCGTTGGAAGTACTTACGACGTAACTTCGGAGAACGACTTGATTTCATATGCTTCACACAACTGTGCCTGTATGTATATAAGCCTATATAGACACCAACAACCAAACATGTAACACGACACTTGTTCATGAAAAATCCACAATCAGCTACATGTTTCGGCTATATTAAGCCCTCCTCAGGCTCTGCACAACTACATAAGAAGTCGCGTTTCAAATAGCTAATAAATACGTAAAAATGCCAGGCAGTTTCCTTAAAAATTGAGGAACAAGATGTACCAAACGGAGTTCAATACCCCGTGAAGGGGCGCTCCATTACTTACTGTGACCAAACCGGAAACTAAAGAAAACATTCTTACCACCGCCGTTTTGTTCCTTTACATTGTACAAAAATATTACAGTAACCTAAGTTGCATATGTTTTGACTGGCACACGTCATGTCAGGACCGCAAATGCAGCGGTGTGACTCTCCAGTCTCACACATTCCCGCATCTACCATTCACATTACAGATTGTATAAAATTACAAAACACGATGTTCGAGACTCCTCCAGAGGAATTACGTTGATATGAAGTTTGGTGAAAATCGGTCAAAAAATTCAAGAATTCACGTAGCATGATGTCTCATAAACTCAGTTAAGACGTTTTTATCCTTGATGTCTCATAAACTCAATTAACCTTTTAAAGCCTAGCGGTAACTTTACATACCACCAGGTTTAACATTAAAAAATTCTACGTGGTGCCCACATTGCGTTTATGTGTTTTGTACGGATCTCAGAACAAACAGCAACTTTTTCCTTATAAAACGTTGATTGGTTTTTATAACCGAAGTGGAGAGTGTTTACAGCGCGGTACGCACTGAGTCCTTATATAAAACAGATACGCTTCGTCTTTAAAGGGTTAAGAGATTTTTATCTTCTCAAAAACGTCCAGACCGGCTGTAGGGCCCACCCAGCCTCCTATGAAATAGGTATCGGTGTTATTTCCCGGGGGTAAAGCGGCCGGTGCTGAGGTTAAAAATAAATGGAGATATATTTCTGCTCCCCCTACAAGCCTTCATGGCGTGGACAGGTGCAAATGTTTTCCTTAAGCAACAAAAGTAGTCTAACAATGTAGTCTCAACCTAACAGAAAAAAAAATACTGTCATATGTCAGGAATGCGACTATTGCCGGTTGCATTTCGGTCATATACTCGAATGCATTTTTCACATGAATATTCGTGAAGTACAATATAGTATTTAATGTCCAATACCTGAAAAAATATGTCTACATATAAACATCTTACGCCTCAAACACATCTAAGTACGGTATATATAAATTGAGTTCCTACCTCACAGTAAACATTATGCGTTTCCGTCACAAAAAGCAACATATCCTCTTCACAGAAATAATCATTGTTTGTTCCTACAATCACAAGAAGGTGGTATGCATGTTTGAAAAATTAAGAAAAGACGGCATTTAACTTACGAACTCAGTACATAACAATACAGTAACATGCTACTACTTTTCAGGTGTAAGGTAATGTCACGTACGTGGCAAAGTGCTACAAAGTTCAGACCTCGCCTGATGAGAAGGTCAACAAACATGAAATTGAGTTGATTGTTTATAAACACCCGGTAATAGCCAATGTCTGTTCCAAACATACTTAAGTTGCATTCTGTCTGGAACACAGATTGAATTAAGGATGAAAAGATCCAGTTTTTTTTTTGTCTGAACACGTGTGCTTATATAGAAATTGTGCTTCCATCCCGCAATATTTATACAAATATATGCACTGTACATAAGAAAACTCAATAATCACAAATCCTAAAAAAGTATTAGTGTCAAATGTTATTTCACATTCCTGAGTACAGAATGTTAATTTCTTTAGTGGGAAAATATGTATGGAAGGGCTATGCATATTCCAATAGCTTGTCCACTTCTGTGAAAGTTACAAGACAGGGAGACATAATCCAGCGACGCTGACTGTAAAGATTGTTCTGCATCGTACTAATCTTTCCAAAAACACCCCACCCTAGGGACAAATAACTACGCAGCAAAGAGCGTAAGCGAAGCTATAAAAAATGCTGCAGCTAAGAAGATAACGTTATCTGACTGGTTACTGTAACTATTAAAGCTATACACAACAATGATACCAGCAAATGTACATACGTAAGTACGTTAAAATCAGTTTATATGCACAATAAACTCCTACATATTTCGGCCAACCGTGTGCATCATCACGGATACAAAATACAAAGGTTAGATACACTAAAAGTATAAAATTAAATTATAGAAGTATCGGAACCAGTCCACAGGTGTAACTACAATCATAAGAACCCATAGATAAAAATACATACATATAAGTTATTATAATAGGAATGTGTTATTTGATTGGATGGTATACGTAGAAGGTTTCAAACTTGCACTCTGTTATTTAGGAGGTTTCAGTTAGTAATGTACCATCCTGTAATAATGGAAATATGTAACATATTTTATAATTTATTGATAGATATTAAATAATTAGATGACATTATAATAGGAAGGTAAAACGGTAGTCGGCATTAGTAACTGAAACATTATGCGTACACCACCCAATCAAACATAAATACATTCTCATTGTAATAACTTATATTTATGTATTGTTAAATTATTCGTTCGTATGATTGTAGTTACATCTATGGATTGGTTCTGGTACGTTTATAATTTCATTTTACACTTCTAGTATACCTAAGCTTTGTATTCTATATCATTAAAGACGGCCACATTGTTGGTCGAAACAAGTAGCAATTAATTTGTATATAACTAACTAACTAACTAACTAACTAACTAACTAACTAACTAACTAACTAACTCCATGGAGCAGACGCCTTCTTGAGAAGCTAACAGTTTCTCAGCTAGTCAAGAAATTCCCCGCATTTTATGGAACCCGAAGGTTCATTACCGCATTCACAAGAGCCCGCCACCTGTCCCTATCCTGAGCCAGATCAATCCAGTTCATGTCCTCCCATCCCACTTCCCGAATATCCATCTTAATATTATCCTCCCATCTACGCCTGGGTCTCCCAAGTGGTCGCCTTCCCTCGGGTCTCCCCACCAAAATCCGGTATGCACCTCTCTCCTCCCCCATACGTGCCGCATGCCCCGCCCATCTCAGTCTTCTCGATTTGATTACCCGAATAATATTTGGTGATGAGTACAGGTCATTAAGTTCCTCGTTATGTAGTCTTCTCCAATCCCCTGTCGCCTCGTCCCTTTTAGGCCCAAATATCCTCCTCAGCACCCTATTCTCGAACACCCTCAGTCTTTGTTCCTCCCTCAGTGTGACAGACCAAGTTTCGCATCCATACAGAACAACAGGTAAAATTATAGTTCTGTATACCCTAAACTTTGTGTTTTTGGATAGTAACCTGGAAGACAAAAGATTCTGCACCGAATGATAGCAAGCATTCCCCGACTTCAATCTGCTCTTAATTTCTTCATGAATGGAGTTTCAATTCGTTAGGGTTGCTCCCAAATATTTGAATTCTTCCACCCTTTCAAAGGATTTATTATCTATATTTATGTTGTGATCGTGTCCTGCATTCTGATTTCGAGACATGACCATATACTTAGTTTTCTCAACATTTACTTCTAGACCAATCTCCTTACTAGCAATCATTAAATCTTCTGCATTTTTCTTTATGCTATGTACGCTTCCGCCCAATATATTAACATCATCAGCATAAACCAGAAGCTGATGTGTACCATTCAATTTCAAGCCCTCCTGGTTTGCCTGAACCCTTCTAATGGCATATTCTAAAGCAAAGTTGAAAAGCAATGGCGACAGAGCATCTCCTTGTTTCAAGCCATTCTTAATAGGGAACGTGTCAGACAGATGTTTGCCTACCCGAACTCTGCTATATGTTTCACTTAGGCACATCTTTATTAACCTTACTAGTTTCATGGGGATACCGAACTCAATGAGAATATTATACAAGACCTCCCTCCTAACTGAATCATAGGCTTTCTTGAAGTCTATAAATAGCTGATGCACTGCCTCATTGTATTCCCATTTTTCCTCAAGTATATATATAACTTGTATATAAACTGATTTTAATATATTTACGTGCATTTGTTGGTACCAAATAACGCACGGATCACGGATCATATGAAGTCTACTGAAATTACTATAGCTACATAACTCGATAAACGTATCTACGTATACAGCTGAATGTACCTAAATGTATAAATGCAATTGCCGTATATTTCCTCTTTTGAGCACTTCGTTTATAAACATGCTACTAATGTTCCTCGCTTACAACAAGAGGGCATTAACATATTTGGGTTGGGGTTCGCAATGCCTCCTATGTACCAACAGCTCTTATCCGGATTAAAACGACCAGGTCCCGGAGCAGATAGAATGAAGCTGAGAATGCACGAAGTTATGACGCCACTCCCCCATATGCCTTCACGGCGTGGCGCTTGAATAAGCAGGGGAGCAGCTTTGTCTTTGCGTGTTACAGAAGTACCGACTGAGTCTGACGACATACGTGGGTAAGTCAGAATGAATCTTGGAAACTATCGTTCTAAAACAGTACAATATTACTTGAGTCTGTAAAGTTTCATCCTTTTTCTACAGGACCACATTTATTTTCAACGCATTTAGTCTACCAGGCCACAAAATTCTACATGACAATCAGCAGTGAAGCAAAAAAAAAATTAAAGCAAACCTTTCCGAATACTTCGTTAACTCACCTACGTACAAATAAGGCTAACATTAGACATAGTCAGTGCGGCAGTCTCGCACTGAATGCCACTACTTCTTCCGAAGACGGAAGTGATAGCACAGAGCACTTGCGTTTTTACAAAGTGAAGCGCAACGTAGCGACATGCACAAGAAATCTTACCGAGAAGCTATAGCTAACTCCTCAACATATTGGTCACATTTTACGCAAACCCGAAAGATCATCACTATGTACACAAAAGGCCGCCACTGGCCCATAATAATAATCTAATAATAAGAACAACAAATAACCGTGTCACAATGCATATTACAATACGCTAATACGGAGCATGTAACAGAAGTGGGCAAGCACCGAGTGCCGCTAAATGCGCAGCTCGTTGACGGCAGGAAGGTGAGAATGTGCCGCTATGATTATCGTCTTACGAAGCAGAAGAACCAGCGTAAATTTTGGCGCGCTCACCTCAACGTACTTTATACAGACAAGCAAACCATCCTCAGTATGGCGGCTGATGGGCGGTTACTGGCTGGACGGCGCACATCGCTCGGAGCAGAAGTACTGGACACTCTGGTTGACTCGCTGGAAATTAGCTAATACACTTACAGATTGGTTGATATGGGGCAGACCGACTGATTGCTTGGTTCGACACACACACACATTCACAAACACACACATTCACAAACACACAAACACACACACATTCACAAACACACACCAACACACACACATTCACAAACACACACACATTCACAAACACACAAACACACACACATTCACAAACACACACACACACACACAAACACACACACATTCACAAACCACAAACACACACACACACAAACACACACACATTCACAAACACACACACACACACACAAACACACACATTCACAAACACACACACACACACACACACATTCACAAACTGGGTGATTTCATACGGAACACACGCTCCAGATAGACCGATCCACCTCAATGCGACAAATTATTTTGAGCAACTCTGATACAGTGATGTGACAATGACAAACTGACCGGATAAACTTACACATGGGTTGACTTGACAGACACAGTCGGTTGGCTCGACAGGCATACTGGCATACTGGCATACACACAGAATAGCATACTCATTAACTACATATGAAATGTGGTGAACAGTTTTAGGTGTGGACTCGGCTTTTTTGTCACATTCATGAACACTCCAATAATACAGCAATGTTTCCCACCAGGATTCCAGCAAAACATCTTTACGAAATCGGTGTCAGGTGTCTGTGGCCAGTAGGCGACAGCTTGCTTCACGTCGGCGTCTGTTGCAAATCGCTTGCTATTCACGTCAGGTGCTTCGTATGGGGTCCAATGAGATGGAAATCACTGGGCTCCATACCGCCAACTGGACTGGTTACAGAGCTACCGCAGTACGTCATTAGTGCATCGACACTAGAAGGAAATCTTGCACAAATTTGTTTCGAGAAATCACTGTGCACCCCTGTAAGCCGGTTGGTGTCTGATAATGACGACAACGGGTCCAGTGCATGTGAGGGGGAACCAGTGAACAAAATGGCCCCGGGAGAGAGTAACTCAATAATTGCTGCTAAATGGCTCGATTCAGGAGTAAGTAACGAGGCGTGGCGGAGGACAAACCTTTTGCCTCCACAACAATTTCTAAATGAGCTGCTCACGATTTGATTGATAGATACAGACTGCACAAGCCTTCTGCTATCTGCATGGACCGGAATGTCTGAACATTTCCTCAAGCACTCGCTCCAATTTATACTGAATTCTTGTACTTCAGACAGGCACGACGGTGATGCCATCTACCTAGATGCCGCCAACAGGCCCCGTGAAGTTTAGCTGCTCGGTTCCTTTAATACCGTTCTCTGTATTTATCGTTTGAATATGGTTTATTTAAACCCACAAACCACAGTGGTACCTAGACATTACCCTCGCTTTAACATTACAAGTCTCCGAATTTTACCCAGAATTCGTGTTTGTGTGTTTGATACGATTCTCACAATAAACAGCGATTAATCCCCTTTATAATGGAGATGTGGTGTTTTCTCTGCAACAGAAACCTACTTTCAAACATTACCTACACGAACATCCAGTTAATGAATCTCTACAGACTGCAGGCATTAGAACCCGCAGAGTGACACTTTTTCAGTACTTTAATTAGACACTTGTTTATCAGCTACACATATTATACACAGCCAAACAGCAAGACGTTCATGGCTGGGATGATAGGTCTAATTGCGTCATAGAAATTTCGTTCTACAAATTTTGGATTCATTATTCACCTACAGTCCTACGACTAGAGACCATTTCATCTGTGATACTGGCAGAGTCGTTAAAAATAAATAAATAAGATTCATATTAATTTACCGTGGCCTTCTTTGAAAATACTAAAATATTTTCTTTACGTAACTAATTAAAACTACAAAAATTATGTTCTTGTTTTTTAATGTAGCCTGATGGACAGACTGGAATTATTTTGGAGCTTTCCTTATTGTCTCCAAGCATGCACTACGTAACCTCTCCAGTTCATAAGGGCATTAAACAATGCAACAAAGAACAAATACTTCCACGGTTTACATAATAAGCCATACCACTCACCTTAGCATCTGTCACTAGACATGGAGCTAAACTGAATGCTAGCCTCTTATGGAGCAAAACGTAGACTCGATTTTTCAGACACTTTCAATACGGAATGATGGCCAATATAACACTAAAATATGGCGTGACCGAGGCCTTAGAAGGTGGTGACACAACCTATGGATAATTTAAAGCTGCATCAACTAGTTAAGACTCACACACATACACATACACACACACACACACATACACATACACACACACACACACACACACACACACACACAAACGCCACACAGTGATGTGTTTTGTATGATTTTGACAGTAAAGAGCTATGACGTTCCCAAACAGCACTAATAAACTGACCTTAAGGCCGACCTCCATAGTGTTTCGTTTGAGGTAAAAACTGGAAATACAAACACTATTTAGATAAATACAAGCCTTCGCAGAAATAATCAATGTCAGCACACGGACCGCAATAATCTGCTTCAGCGGAGGGCTGTGACAAGCACTTGTGTAAGAACTCTTGAGTAACTAAGCAACTGCTATCTTCTCAGAATGGACTATGCGCTATGAAGTTACTTCTTTGGTTGGTATGCTGGGTAGTTCATACTAGGACACACAGTACGGACATTATTTTAAACACAGAAAATAGTCAAAAACTTGGAGACTTCAACGTTGGAGTAAGACAGTACGCCTACTCGTATTTCACCCGCACATAAGCGTCACTGTTAGTTACAAAGTTTACTTCACTTTCATAATATTTGTAAATAAAACAAAATTATGCATATGTATTATCACCATCCTTATCACCCTCACAAGACAGGGTTTAGGACTGCTCCGACTCACGGCAATATCGTTACTGTCCCAGATGTTGCCCATAAGAATGGACGCAACTACAAACGACCTCTATTCAGCAGTTGTGAGATTTTAGGTAGCAATGTTGATGGCGCGTAGTCACTATAACGATTACTCTATCTCAGCTCTTCTACAGCCCTCAATTATTATTTACACCGAAAGACTGCCACAGATGTCAAAATTTTGCACTAACAACAGACTCACAGGATACTCGAAGGCCGGATTATCATTTCGGCCACGGGTAACATAGTTACAGAATTCCGAAAGTGTGAACCCACGTTTCACTTGAAGACTTCGCACTATGAGATGCTATGCGACGTGAGTTAGTAGCTGGTTACCGACGTTTCGAAAAAAACTGTTGGTCCCATCATGAAGGTTCAAGCACACCAAGACTAAGGATGCTCCCTGAATTGTTTGATCCTTGAATATGGGACCGAGAGATTGTCCCGAAACGTCGGTAACCAACTACCAACATAGGCCGTGTAACATCTCAGAAGAGCGAAGGCCTTTACCACACTGCGGCGGGGGCCTGGAATCTCACATACTCCTGACTTATCCGTATAACGAAATGCGGTGCATGGATGACTATATCATGTGTTATGCAAGGGTTATGATAATCGGCAGTAGTTACGAACAGTACCAGAAAATGACATCGACAAAAGGCAGTAAGGAATACCTGTGCTCCAGCCGGTACTGATGTCTCATCCTTCTCCATACAAGTTATATACTTTCAGCGAAACTATGATGTCACAGGGTCTCTCAAGGGTGTAAAATATAACAATGTGTAAGCAAAACAGTTTGGATACTTGGGGACTGCACCTATAGACCAGAGGTACACAAATTTTCCAGAAATCTAGAAGCCACCTCAAAATTCTAGATACGATAAGGGTGACATAAAGCAAGTTCCATTCTGAGGAACCAAAAATATTAGGCGCCACTGTACAAAATTTAGTAGCCCGAGTAATCTTGCGCCCGGTATTTGTACATCCCTGGCTACAGACTTCAAGTGAAAAATACTCGCCTTGAATTTTCAAAGAACGCTGTAGCAAACTGATGCGGTTTATCCCGTTGCGTTAGGTATGCAGAGATACCAACAAATATCCGTCAAACGTAAGATTTCTTTACTGCAGAAACTTGAAGCGGTTCATACCGTTCTGTTACGTATACAAAGATACCAATAAATATCCTTCAAACACAATACTGTAAGAACTTGACGCAGTTCATACCGTTGTGTTACGTATACAAAGATACCAATAAGTATCCTCCAAACACAATACTGTAAGAACCTGACACAGTTCATACCGTTCTGTTACGCATACAAAGATACCAATAAGTATCTTCGAAACACAATATTGTAAGAACCTGACACGGTTCATACCGTTGTGCTACGCATACAAAGATACCAATAAGTATCCTTCAAACACAATACTGTAAGAACCTGACACAGTTCATACCCTTGTGTGACGCATACAAAGATGCCAATACGTATCCGTCAAATTTATTACTAAAATCCTAGCAGCGGTTGCATTTTCCCTACACAGTTGCACGTTTTGTCTTTACACAACCTTTTACAGACAGAAGATGTCTTGTTTACGAGCCGAAAAACGTAACTGCGTTTACTTTTCAGTATAAATGTTGTGTCTGACGGATAACTTACTGGTATCTTTGTGGACACCGAGTTTTATACAACACACAACTTCATACCTTGCCTGTAACTTATACACCGAAACCCAAACCTCACTTGTGACGGACAGACATGCTCTAAAGTGGATCAGAATTCTGGGACAGTGTAATGCCCTTCCGTATCTTAATCACGCTGCCTCGTATGGACAGGTTCTCTTTTATGTCCCGTGATGATATTGCATCAACCTTGCGGCTCCGTTTTCTGAAATAACTCCGTTCATATCTTACAGAACAAAATTGCCTGCCACATTCCTGTTAATGTTTATAGACTCTGCTGATAACGTTCACAGATACAGGACTTGGTTTTTGTTCTGTATTCTAATATTCGACCCCGAAGGCACCTTCCTATATCTGTAGTAAATATAAGATTCGTTACAAGAAAACGTCGGAAAAAGTGGACCCTCTGTCATCACGGCATGGCGCGTTCTCAGGTTACGGACGGAGGAGATGGCCTGTAGATTTGGAGGAGAGATGTAAACGGTAAAGCTGTTCCTTTCCACGGCATGAAGCGGTAGGCGGGGAGTAAAAGTAGAGCTCCATTAATTCTTAACCTCAGCATTAAATGGAGGTTAGCGGTCAACTTCAAGTCCCGGCTGCTTAATGCCCGGGAAAGATTGCCGGTAGCCATTGAATGGAAGGATGGGTGGGTCCAAGAGCCGGTGGGGATGATTTGGAGAAGAGAAAAATTTATTTCCCCTGCAGAGATCGTCCAGCCCGTAGCATAGTTAGAATACCGACTATGCTACATCGTAGCTGCCAGAACATGAAATTGTGGACAGCCGATAAGGGGTGGTCTACTCACTCCTAGTTTGGCCGTAAGTTGACTACCCATCAACATACACACTGGCACATTAAAAAATGTTACATACGGCTTGATACAGTTTTGTTCTTTCCGTCACAATTACAAAATGCAAGCTTTGGAAACAACTGAAAGCTGCAATAAGAAAACATCGTATTTCCATTTCCCTGCTCATCAGCCAATCCAGGGGTGCATAAATACACCAAAAATATAGAAGCCACTTCGAAATTTGAGGCGCCAGATGGGTAACATGGGGCACGGTCCATTCTGACAACACAAAAATAATTGGCATCACCGTACAAAATTTAGTCGCCAGAGCGATCTGGCACCCGAGATTTGTGCATCCCTAATCCTGTCTTATTCGACGTTGTATAATCTCTGCCACAGAAAGAATGTCATTAAACAGCTTAAATCACTTTGCTTTTTGTAATTCGTAACTGTGCTGATGTAATCTGTTAAGTGCAATAATGTATCCAGCATTGGGTAGGACGGGCACTTCTCAACATTATCTGCAAGAAATAAATAAACAGTGACCAACAAGGACGCACTGTGAACATGAAGAAGGCACTGCAGAATAGCTTTACTTATTGCTGGACAAAAATATGTTCGATTTAAAATACAGTAATTACCTAATTGTTGGCAGCAAGATGTTGGTTATACAGCAAGACCCTGCTGCTTTCTTGTAAACTTCGGACTGTGACACGCGTAGGCCGGACGCACATAGGAAACTGGAAGGCCATACATCAAGTCGAAGATATAAATTTCTCCCTGGAGGGAGTTGTCTCTTCTTCGGAGAATCATGGCCGCAGCGTTTCAGGTGGCGCTGGGTTTAAAAACTTCACAAAGTAACAAAGTGCTTCAAAATTAAAGTTCCAAAGGATTATTCGAATACATGACCCAGTTCTTGTTGTGTACGGGCAACAAAAAAGGAAGTGCCAAAACATGTCAAGCTCAATCATAGAAGTGATCAAGGTACTTCCAGACTTGGAGGACAATGTTCGAACTAAGGATTCTGTAGAGGTCCTTGAAGACCGCTTTTGTACCACGTGGAAAGGTGGAAAGGGTAACTTATCAGATGAGGGAAAGCAATCACAAATTTACAACTTTCCTGTGACAAGAAAATCATCTTTGTCATATATTTTCTGACGCTATACAGCGTCGACGACGGTAGATGAATAAGGAGCGTCGGTGGTCTGACAGGACAGAGAAAAAGACCGATGTAATACACACCTTGTTTTACGCCCTAGTTGCGTTCGCCAAAATTGGCGTAAATAAAAAAGTATAATACCATCAGAAATAAGGGACTAGAACAGCCAGCCAGAAAACAAACCGAAAATGAGAGAGCGCATATTAAGAAGTGACGTAAATTGGCAAGGGGCGTAAAAGCAAAAGGGTTTAAAACAAACGGGCGTAAAAGAAGGGGTGACTGCACTCAGACAGAAACTTATCCACCAAAAACCTCACGTCCAGTACCCTGGTATCGAACCTGCGGTGAGAAGACAGTGAAAATCTTTTCGAAAATCAGCGAGGTTGGCAATATGTGCCAGTTGTGGCCGACTGCGTGATACAGAACGGCACCCTAACTGGACACATTAGGCCGTATAAGAGAGATCAGTACAGTAACTACATATCGCGAATCGGGAATGAAGCGGTAGAAGACTTTCTGACGGTGCAGGAGGTGCAGTTTTCCCTGTCCACACCATGAAGGCATGCAGGGGGTACAAATGTACAGCTATACTCATTCTTAACGTCGGCATCAGATGGAAGTGAGTGACCAATGTCACGTCCTAGTCTCCTGACTCCCAGGAATGAACCTACGTACACATGAAACTGGAGACCGGGTGGCCCCAGAGACGGTTGGACGTTGGGGACAACAGAAATATCTCAGTCCCCTACCAGGATTCTGATTCCGGATCCTCCAGCCCGTATTCCCCAAGTAGAAATATTTATCAGCAAGACATAGGAATAACCACGGACGATATCAGTCAAAATACTCTGCCTTGCAGCCTCGAGTTGAAGCCGGGCACTTACAAATAAAAAGACTAGTAGAACTCGAGGAATAATATTAAAGTTCGTCTTCTCCATTCTCGTAGACCTCTACTATTTTGTCAAAATTAGCTTCATGTATCGCACAGACCTAGCTTGTGCACCACAGCGTTTCTAACTGTGTCAAACTAGGGAAGCGGGTAGATCCACAGCTCGACCAGGTGCCCCAAAACTGTGATTTCGCGTATAATTCGTCAGATCGTGCGGTCGTACTACTGTCTGACTTGGTTCCAAACCAGGACTCACTTCTGCCATGGACGTTAATATTAATGTTAATCAAATGACGTTAGAAGGGAGCGATAAAATTGCAGAGAAATAGGGAGGGGGCACGACAAGAACGTCTTTACCAAACGCGCACTAAAATGGGGCACAGTTAAAAACATGACAGTGTTAGACTACATGATACTATTTTAGCAGAATAATTTCTCTTGTTGATCCAATTACTGGAATATAGCTTGTTTAATCCTGCTTTTATTCGCGCACAAAAATAAGGGTGTGTAGCCGTAATTAAACAAATGCCGGTGGCAACGTTTGAAACCCGTTTCGAAAGGAATACCAATGGAAGGCAGCAGAAGCCCGCCACACCGGTTGCGTGCACTAAACTGCACGCCTGGACCTCACTCCTACACAAAAGGGCCGCCACGATATTCGTTACTTTCACTTGAACGCAATTTTACCGATATCAACATTTACAGATAAGGTAGAAGACAGAATAGAATATGAGGCTTATTTAGAAGAAATACTCGTAGAAAAGCGTTGTAGAGTAATTTGATTCCAACAGGGGACAACGAGAAAATGAGCCGGTATTGTACCTGCGAGCAATCAGCTGTAGCAGACTGTGAATATACGAACTGGATTTAACCGACACAGGGTCCATACCAGCTCTTGAGTTCCTATTAACGCTATTGAATTTCCAGCTTCTCTCACTAATTAGTACATTTCTTCAACAATTAAGATATCATCATCATCATCATCATCATCATCATCATCATCATCATCATGAAGCTGTCCTGGAGTTGGGCCACTTGTTAACCAGTTCCGGTCTCACTTATCCAGAAGTCTCTTCAATGGTCTTCCCGGGGTCCTCCTGCCTTTTGGTGTGCAGTTTTTCAGTATCCTGGGTAATCTGCTACAGGGCATTCTGTTTGCATGTTGTATCCAATTTCTCTTGTATTCCTGTATTTTGTCCAAAACTGGGGTTATATTTAATTCCTTTGCAATGTCGGTATTTGTCTTATCAACTGTCCAAGTGTATCCAGCTGTTCTTCTCACGTATTTCATCTCTCCTGCTGTTATTCTTGCATCTCTTGCTTTAATGACCCAGGTTTCACTGCCGTATAACAAAGCTCGGAGGGCTGGTGTATTGTACAACTTTATTCTTGTTTTCTTTAGGGTTTCTGTGGTCTAAACACCTTGTTTATAATACCTGTTATTTTCAAGTAGTTACTTAATTTTTTATCAATGAGCACTTCTTTTTCATAGGATATCAAATTTCCTAAAAAGTTTAAAGAATTTGTTCTATAATTCTGTTAGCTATTACAATTTTAATTCTAACTGGTTCTTCTCCTTTAAATGGCATCGATTTTGTTTTCTGTACGGATATAGTTTGACAGTGTTCCGTCATTATTTGATTTAATTTATGGGCAGCTTTCTGTAGGTTATCTTCTGTGTTGGATATTATGACTTGGTCGTCCGCAAATAGGGGCCGCGGTGGCGCAGTTGGTTGAGGCACTACGCTACAAACCGGCAGGCTGCGGGTTCGATTCGCCATGGTGTCAGTGAATTTTTTCATTAGCATAAACCTGTCGGCCGCACTAAGGCCCTGGGGCGACTCAGCCTCTAACAGAAATGAGTACCAGGAATATTTCCTGTGGGGTGAAGGCGGCCGGTGCGTAGGGCTGACAACCTTACCACCTTCATGTGCCGATTGTCTAGAAATCTGGGAGCCTCAACCTCCTGGAACACTCAGGGCCAGTCCAGGCCTGTAATGGGACTGCTTTACCTTTTTTATCGTCTGCAAATAACAGTGTCAACAGTTGCTGGGTTTTTGAGAGTGGTACTCCTGTCATGTCTTCTCTCTGCCATTTAATTATTATTACATCTAAATATATAGTAAACAGTGCAGGCGAAAGAGGGCAATCTTGTCGTACTCCTTTATTGATTTCGGCCAGTTTTGAGGATTTGGAGTTCTATTTACTGATATTTTATTTTGTGTGTATATGTCCACTACTGCCTTAAATAGTGCGTCAGGAATATTTCTGAATTTTTAAATATTGAATAAAATCTGTCTTCGTATGTTATCAAATGCTTAATGAAGAAGCATTAAGGTATTATGTAATTAGCTACTTTGTAATTTACGACATCATATATATATATATATATATGTGCAAAAACACAAGTTTTGATGTGTTTGTCATTTCTTTCATTATTTAAGTCCTTAACGAAAAAATGCACTGCACACAAAATATGTTCTTAATTTTTCTATACAACACTTATTCCGAACTTTTTTTGCTCCAATAAATACTTAAAAGATTTATGCCTTAAATATACCTAGAAACATATACAGGCCTTCATGTAAAATGTCCCCTTTCTTTGCCCAATTTTAAACAAAACTGTAACGTGTCGGCAAAGAATAGAAGCACTCCTAAATATCTAACATAATAAAAATTTCTTAAGTCTACCTCCTTGTGCAGTCGTAAACTCAAACAGACAGACGGACGGAAGGAGATACTTAACACGCGCTTCTAAGAGATGCACTTAATAGGACTGAATGGACTTCATACGTCAGAGGAAAGCAGAACCATCAACGGTCTAAAGAGTAAAGATGCAGAGTACAAATATTTGGCCAAATAAGGAATGTCTGTTAACATCTTGCCAAACGAGTAACGTGTAACGTTTGAAACTGGACAGTATGTGATCTCCGAGGCTTAGTTTCTTTCCTTAAAGAAGGAAAGTGGACTAAATTCAGCATATTGAAATGAGGGCTTCATTTACATTTTTCGCATGAACAGCGGTTTGAAATTTGCACATAGCACATGCAAGAAGTCTCTACATCGAAAGACAGTCTTTTGCGTCCTCACACAGCGCGCGGTAAGTCAGTATCGAAGTTTCTCAGAGAAGTCGCAACAAACTTATCTTCCACGGCGTTAAGAACCCAAAATAACATTATCTTAGCAACATCTGGCGTGAATACCTGAAAACTTACGTATATCTATATCATCAGCTTATACATAATTTTCGTGCCATCCATTTTCTCATATGAATGACTGCTGTAAGGGAGTTGAAAATATTCAAACTTAGTTAGCATTGCATTGCGGCAGTCCAGTTCCTCCACAACATAAAAGTGTTCTCAGAGCTCGTCCGATCAACACAGGGCAGCAGGAACACCAGTGGGGAGACGCGCCGAGGCCCGGAAATGTTAAATTTATGAGGCAATTTGCCTGCGTGTCCGTCCGCTAGGTTTTTTTTATTTTATTTTTACACTTTAAAAATTCAGAATGTACAAACACTGCCAAAAGTATGTGAGGTTACAGATGATTCATGCATTGCACTCTTATAGCAAAGAGCGGCAATCATAGTGGTACGTGGACTCTATCCCCTCTGGCGGATACAAAAAAAAAATACACGAAGAACATTCTTGCCATTATGGTCAATTTAAACAGACGGTTGTAATAGCTAGTGTATTATCTTGCATACTTAATTGTACTATCTGGGCCAATATACCACACGAGATTTGAATTATTAAAATCAGTGTAGCGTTGTTGAAAAATCCTGACATGCTATTGTGGAAGGATTAAGAATGGCCTTGGCCATAGACTCCTTCTGATAAATCTTTCTCCGGTAGCCTCCCAGCCGAGTAATTCATAAGAAAGTCACATGCTTTCTAAGTTAAAATACCACAGATAAATATAGATAGTGCTTTCATGAAATGTTACTGGCAACACTGCAAGTTAATGTATGCTAGTCGCACAGACAACAATAAAGGCTGCGAAATATGAGGTTCTCATATTGGTATCGAAAACGATCCAAGTCTTCTCGGATGTTACGCCTGGGATGTCGACTGGTAGAAAGTGACCGACACTTCGCAGGAGCGTGCAGCCATGAAGATGGAAGGACAGTGATCCTCTAAAATGTCGTTAACTATCTACCAGTAGGCACGGCGTAACATTCCAAAAGATTTGAATATTCAGAAACGTAATTCCACAGGAATCCACGGCTGTCATTTTATCTGGCCACTATCGTTCGTCATTTCACGTCGGCCCGCTTGCAGCGCAAACTGTAACCGCTGAACGGCCCATCCATAAGCACGCTGGAATATCGGCGGAAGTGAAAAACGATACTGATCATATAAAATGGACTACAGTACTAAGCATCCTTTGTGCGTTCACAACAAAAAATTGCAAAGCGACATCATTATTACACCAGTAAAGGTAAACGTATCCCTGTACATACCATGAAAGCATACAGGAAAACAGGAAATGCGTGGTTTTCATCAGTAACTTCGGCTCTACGAAGATAGAGCTGAGTGGTCAACTTCACATCCCGGCCGTTTTATCGCAGGAGAAACAGGATCTCGGTATCAATTCAATAAGAGGCGGGGTGGGCCCAAGACACGGTCTGGACCCTTTGGGGAACAGAAAAATATCTTGCCCCTGCTGGAAACCGTACAATGATCCCTCAGTGTTCCAGCCCCTAGCATGGTCACTGTACTGACTGAGCTGTACCGACTCGTAACGCTACTTCAAAAACACTACATTGTCAGATTCACGTAAATTTACGAGTAATAATTCCAGAGAGACAGCAATCCTGCAGTCTCACTGTAACAGTAATGCGCTCGTTCTAGACTGCTAGGTGGATGTTAAAACATCGGCAAACTGTACAAGATCGCCTGTTCAAAATCATACTTTTGAGTTCAGCGTCAAATGACTTATTACAATGTCATTACAGGACCAATATTTATACACAGTTGTTCTGATTTGTTTGTGGTGATGTGATAAGCATGAGTAATGTCTGCGGGTGTCACATCGCTTCTTCCTGTGTCAATAATACTTCACCATCAACCAAGTTTGCAACCAAAAAATTCCAAGTATTAAAAATAGAAAACACTCCTACATGTTTCGGTTGTTGTCTTAGCCATCTTCAGGGAGTATCACTAATTAAGGGATACAGCGTTGTTATACAGCTTTGTCGTGTGTAAATGGTAAAGCATACAATGGCAGCAGACCACTAACCTTTACAGCCTAGCGGTAACTTTACATAGACCAGGTTTAACATTCAAAAATTCTACGTGGTGCCTACATTGCGTTTATCTGTTCTGTGTTGATCTCAGAACAAACAGCAACTTTTGCCTTACACAGCATTAAAAGATTAGTTTTTAAAACCGACGTGGAGAGTGTTTACAGCGCGGTACGCAATAAGTCCTCATAAAACGGGCACGCTTCGTCCTTAAACGGTTAAAACGTCTATACATAGTGTTATGTAAAAATTACGTTAAATTATTATTATATCACAAGACAATTATCGAAATCTTCTGCAACCACATACAAAGTACAGAGTCACTAATCACCAACAAATGCACAAAGAGAGTTTTATCATCAATCGTAATGCACTCCTACATGTTTCGACCCTGCTGGGTCATCTTCACGGAGAACTCTTTTCTTAGCGTTATACTAAGGTTGCAATTTATAGTTGAGTGAGAATGTGCTATTGACTGTGTACTGTGTTGTTTTTGGAGGCGTGAACTACCGCAGAGAGTTGGTGATTAGTGTTTTTGTATAATATAGTGCACGGACACGGAACACATTAAATTAGAATACAGAGTGTTCCTTCATGGTATAAACATAGACTGGCAAAACATAGGGTTTACAATTCAACGTAATTTTAAGATATTTTATTCGTATATCACAATATTTTAAAATTGCACGGAAGATGTACAAGACTAAATTACTTCACCAAATACAAACAAAGCTAATGATCACTGCAGTTGACACAATGTCTTTCAGTGATCCACTGCATACTATCAGTACGCGCTACTTTAATAAAATTTTTTTGTTACATTGGGGCAACAGTATTTACGAGATTTAAAATTCTTGCGGCCGTCGTTAGTGCGTTTAGGGTCTTTGGAATGTGATGCCGTGACGTTTGGTACAGAGGCCCCAACGCTGCAATTCAGCATCTTCAGAATAAAAGACATTAATAACGAGGCACAGTGCTCCACCAAAACCTTGCTACCTATACGCCATATTACACGGCATCATATCCCCTAAGATTGTAATCTCAAAATTATTTCTGTTCCCGTAATTTTGTAGACATTTGACATACCGTGATTAAGCACCTCACGGATAAAAGAGAAATAAAATAAGGGACAGCGATGTTTCCTGTCTTTCCTGGAGATGCGTTGAGGATCACGCACTACTGACCATACAATCACGGCCTAAATAATCAACCCTTTCAAAAGAAGGGTTGGGGCCTGGGGGTGCGTAGAGGCAGCATGAAGCACGAAATTCTTAATCGCATTCTTGCTCAACACACATCACATTTCTCAAAGTGTTATGCCATGTGCATGAAACTTGTTTTAGAGCGAATCTCATATGCTCGCCATCCGCCACATTTTCATAAATGGGCCTCCGGAAACCGAGTAATGGAGGTATAAATATTGGACTGTATACGACGTTGGAGAAATACCACAGTAAAAATTTAGGTTCCAATCGGAGAGCAACTGTCCTGGAGGGAGTTTTCATTTAAAATCCAATTAGCCTGAAATAATTTACAATACAGTACACATCTCAAACAAAACTTCATACATCCTCATCACAAAACCATCTGTCTGGTACTATTTAAGAAATCAATTTCTCTTTATTCCAGTATTTTTTTAGGAACACATAAACGCACTGTGTGGACAAAATGACGACATCCTTAATGCTAAAGCACATGGTATGTATAATTACCATCGTACTTTAAAAGGTTTAGCATCTTAATGAATCCGCAACAAAACAAAAATATCGCAGAAATTTCGTGTCTTTACTTGTCCTACATGAACTACCGTTCAGCGTAACAGAATGATGACAGCCATTACCATCATCGCGACTTAGCTGTCAATATAAATGATGATATATTATCGGGACTGAGATATCAATGTACACGATCACATATATCACCTGGACTGAGATATCAACATGAATGACGACAGGTACATTACGCGGGACTGAAATAATAAAAAAGATGAGCTCTGCGCTCTTCTGGGGTGTTACGCAGCGCCGAGTGGTAATCCTTTACCGACGTTTCGGGACAACCTATCGGTCCCATCTTCAAGGATGAAGTGTGCTGGACTTCTTGACCCTTGAAGATGGGACCGATACGTTGTTCCGAAACGTCGGTAAAGGATTACCATTCGGCGCTGCGTAATACCCCAGAAGAGCGCAGATCTCATCAGCATCGCGGTGGAAGCCTCAAATCACGGATAATAAAAAAGATGACATACCATAACCTGGGTGGAAATACAAGTATAAATGATGACATCACTGGGACTGAGATATCAACATAAACGATGACATATGACCTGGATTGGGGAAATATAAATATAAACGATGACTGATATATCACGAAGGACAGAAATATTAATATACACATACCATGACACATTTCATCACCTGGAGTGGGATATAAATGCAATTTATGGCACATATCATCACCGGGACTGAGATCTAATTCCGACAGTAAAAATATCCACTTTAACACACTTGCGTTTCTCGCAGCGGCGTTGCTTAACTCTTCTTGGAGGTCCCAGAAGACTTGAAAATGAATTGGTAAAGCATCTGGACTACACCACAATGCATTTCGCGAGTTCACAGAGCATACAGAGAAGAAATTAATGCTGAAAAGGAGAGCAGGAAACGCAAGAGGCCATCGTGAGGCTGAAGAATAAAGATGGCTACATCAATAATACTGGTACAAAATAAAGAATAGCCTACGTGGCGGTGGCGTTCTATTCCTTGTTATCCTTTGACACTAAGTGAGGGTGGTTGGTTAGCGTCACGCTCCGGCCGATGGACATTCTATCTTACGGTTCGAATATAAACATCTCATTGCTGATCCTCTTCATCAGTTGTCGACGGTGGTTCCGACGTAGGGACAGGAGATGTGGCGGGCACCGAGCTGTCGTTGGCCGGTAACATGTCCGCGAGCGTTCGGTGTGTCGTCAGCGAGTGGAACGAGATGCAGAGTTGAAATACGGAAGATAGAACGGCATTAACCTTTTAAAGCCTAGCGGTAACTTTACATACGACCAAATTTAAAATTCTACGTGGTGCCAACATTGCGTTTATGTGTTTTGTACGGATCTCAGAACAAACAGCAAATTTGCCTTATAAAACATTAAGAGACTGGTTTTTATAAGCGAAGTGGAGAGTGTTTACAGCGCGGTACGCACTGAGTCCTTATACAAAACAGATACGCTTCGTCTTTAAGGGGTTAAAGAGGGTACACCAATGTTATCCACAGACACTTCATCATGCCATCATTATAAATATATTAAACCCAAACTTTGAAATCTACTAGTGAAAAACCACAATTATACGTGTTTCACTTACTAATTAATTCATCTACTTTATGCTACATCGCTGTCGGTATAGCAGACCATACAGCACCGAATGGCAGGTCAACCACCGTAAAATAAACTGAAGAGGACACGGAAGAAAGCCGTAGTGACTTAATTTAAGGTCGATCGGCAATCCCGACCTTTGCCGCGGGTCAGCCTTCGATTGTCTGGAGCAGTCACACTCAGATCTACATATGAGGGTCGGACACCGACAATGTTCCCTCTAAGCTGCGCGCCCGCGGCAGTAACTGAAGTGCTCCAGCGCACACTGAATTGTTGCCGCGCAGCTAGAATTTCTGGATTTTCATTGTAAATATTCTTATTGTGCACATTACAAAAAAAAAACTTTTAAAGTGCCGCGCAGTCGTCAGGTCGTGTAAAAATTTTCTGCTCAGAGCAGTAACAGGTCAGCGCAGCTGTATAAAAATTGGAGGGAACGTTGGACACCGATAAATGCCTTAGGTTACATGAATTGGAAGATATTTTAATAAGGTAAAAGACAGAATTCACCCTAGACAGGTCATGAAGGCCCAGAGGGAGAGTAGAGGTATAACTCTACTCTTTCTTTAACCTCGATGCTAAATTCGGGGTGGGTGATCAACGCCACACCTCAGCCGCTTTACCCCCGGGATAGAGACCGGTATCCATTGTATAGGAGGGTGAGCAGGCCTCAGCGCCGGTTTGGACGGCTGCGGAAAACCTCTTCCCCACAGGGATTCGGTCCCCGGACCGTCCAGCTATACCGACTACGCTATCCGGGCCCAAAGAAAATATTTAATAAAATTATATATACTTACAAAATAAAATTTTATTGAAGTTAGTGGTCATATTTCAAGACAAATCGCATTTACGCCCCGGCCACTTTAGTCACGGGGAAAGAACCCTCGGTACCAACTGAACAGGAGGCTCGGGAGGTCCCAGAGACAGTCCGGACGCTTTGGAGGAAAGATAAATATCTTGCCCCTGCAGGGAATGGCACTACAATTCCTTGGACGTTCGCCCAATATCCTAGTCACTATATCGACTGAGTTACCCCTACTCCAAGTTGTACAGTTCCTTCAAATTTCTAATTCAGAACCATTTTGCTGGTAACCTTCAAATCACAATGTACACGTAACCTTTGCCTTTAATAAAGCAAGACCAGTGTATTAAGGAGGAAACAAATTTGTTTTTGTTTCTATGCCATCTACGAATTTCGTATTTTATCAATTCTTGCATAAGAAGTTTATACAAACTGTTATTGTTATTATTAATGAAACTTTACGCTAATTTAAACGTCACCACGTCAAAATTATAACGAGCCTTGAAAATGACACCTGAAGCTGCAACACGTCGTTGACCATGCAAGGAACACAACGTCGGTACTGTAATAGTTTTTGTGTTATTAACAGTTTACTGAACTCAATGTGTATTACTACCACAACGAAATGTTCAACAAGAAAAATTTTCTAACCCTTTAGAGACTAAACTGAATCTGCATTATATATAAAGATTCAGTTCGTACCTAACAGAGAACAATCCTTCCATTAGAGAAACCAGTCAGGTAATGCTGTATAGGGAAATAAATGCTGTTTATTATATGAATCATACAGTGCACAAAAACACACTGCGCGGGAAAAGTTCAGCGATTTTAGTGTTAAACCTGGTGATATGTATACTAAGCATTAGGATTTAATGGGTCAAACAGCCTCTTATGAAACGTTAATTCTTGTAAATTCGTGCATAACAGGTTAATCTCCTAACTTTATCTTTACACACATTTCACAAACAAAGGGAACAAGAAAACGTAACATTAGCATCTAAGTGGAGAAAAAAGCACATGGAAACTAGCATAAACCAAAAAGCAAACACTAAAACACTTATTAAATCCAGGTTCCACAAATTAAAGTACGTGGCATGACGCAGTATGTATATTATTTAACCCATACTCTGCCGGCGATAACTCTTTTCACTCCCAGATAGCTTTGTTTGCTAAACTGCGTGCGGTTTCTGGTGACGGAGCGCGTATGGACACATATACAGTTTCATGCACTGTACAGATATCATACGCTCTTTCCTAGCAACGGTCAGGTTGGCGAAATTGAAGGAGGGAAATATGAACGATTATACACACACTGGCTAGATTTGATGTAACTTTAACAACAGTGTCACAGGTCAGGCCGGTTTCCCAACGTCGAGGACCGCTTTCGATCCCAGGGTAGTCATGTGGGGTCTGTGGTGGACAAAGTGGTGCTGGAACAGGTTTGGCTACCAGTACTTCCGTTATTTCCAGTCAGAGTTCTACCTGCATCGCGAAACAGACCACAAGAAATGCATAACGCACAAACTGCGCACTTGATTCAGGTGGAAACAAGCAATTTATTCACACTGTACAGACATGGCTGCAACAGGACAGACGCCTGGCAACCGAGAATGGAGAAGACTTTCCTCACGATACCAATAGGATAACCAACAAATAGTGCGCGTGTCCGAGGAAAATCACAAAAATCCTAGGTTAGGGTAGCCCAGAAGTGTTCAACACAGATAGTTCTGTCCATGTGGTCACTTTCTGTGGGCAGCCTCGACTGGCCTGATGATTTCCACATTAACACACTGTTTTGTAATGGAGACACTGCGCGTTTACTGCTATGTAGGAAGTGAAATTTTTAAATATATTTGACATAACGTAGCTTTATAAAGAGTCAGTTCGTTTGATGTTGTATTCCGTTAAGGAAACAAACATAATGAAAAGTTCCATAGTGACTCCATATTTCCCAGTAATGGAAACTCGTACACAGACTAATGAATTAGTTTAACCAACATTTAAACAACTAACACGTTCAAGGAAGTTGTGTCTCTAAATGAGATGTCGCTTTTAGAAAAGAAAGGGTTAATAATGAATTTGAGCCTTGGAAATTGTGGAGCACGACGCAGCCGCCCTACACTCGCTAACGAGGCGTGCTAGTTGCGTTAGCAGCCAGTGTTCTAGCGACTTGTCAGCCGGTACTCAAATATTTGTCGATGTACCTACCCTAATTGGGCCGGCAGGTCAATACTTTTCAAAACTTGTAAAGCATATTTACCAGATCCTAACTTGTCACTATAGATATGTCCCTCCTGATTGCACTATCTCACGATATATCAAAGTGTTTGTTCTAGAAGTCACAAGCACAAGCTGAGTCCAGCCAGTCTGAATGCAGGCGTCAGACATCCGAGGTCTTTTGGCCTTATTAGCATCTCAACGCTCGTCTGTGTGCCTTGCTTTCACAAACCTTTTATGAACATGTATGTGTGTTATCTGATTATGTGTGTATCTTATGCTAAGTCTGTTAATAAAGTTTGTAGGTATAACGCACGTACACAGATGGCAGCTCTGTTCGAAATTGTGCCATCTGGAGGATAAAGATGTAAACTAATTCACTGTTTTAACATAACACAGTTCAGAGTTAGGAATGAGAAGTGAAAAAAAAACCGATTGGAAAAGTGTGACAGGAGATGCAAATAAATGATTCCTAAACGACACGTAACTGGATGATGCGCTTTTATTCGTGCACTGAATTCACGTTTACACTCTCATCTGCCTATCTTTAAAATTACTTAAATATGAAATTAAGGAGGGGTATGGCATGTAGTACGTATGGAAGGGATGAAAAAATATAATATTTTAATCTGGGAACCTGAAGCTAAGAGAACGCAGTAAAAACGGTGTCCTTTGGGAAGTGTAAATACCAGGGCTGTGGAGTCGGAGTCGGTAAAAATGCATCGACTCCGACTCCGACCTCGACATAAAATCTTAAACAGATACTAGCTACAATAACCATTACACTTACACTTAAATGTAGGTTATAAGTCTAAGAAGTAGCCTGATGATTCACGTGGTGATGATGAAATGTCTTGTGATACCATTTGCCATTTCAGTAGGTTTACCATTATTAACACATATTTAGCTTTTATGTAAGAGTCGGAGTCGGAGATTTAAAAGTTGAGGAGTCGGAGTCGGAGGTTTTGTGTACCGACTCCACAGCCCTGGTAAATACAGGCTGATAGAACAAGCGTGTTGCTACCTATCCTTTCCGGCGAAGGTTCAAATTATAGTACAAACTGAAGCATACACTTTAGCTACAGTAACTTACTGCTGCCACCCTCTGGTGCCATCATACATGTTCTCCATGCAAACGAACAATGCCACGATTAAGTTAGTTACGTAATGATTAGTGAAAGAATATGAACCGAATTAAAATTACAGCGATATGGAGCATGAACTTGTGCAAGAAACGACTTTTGGAACAGTGTGTACTTTCCCAAATGAGTCCCAATGGCACGCGAGGGTATCCTTCCAGACGGTCTGACCCAAAATCACTCGTGACTACGAATCTGTTGGGGCCCGCGGCTCAACTGCCCTCTGCTTTACTGTACTGAAAACCGAGACGAGCTGTCAAAAGTTTGTACGCCCTTTAAGGGAGTTCTTTTATGAACTGGAGAGTTTATATCGTCACAAATTCTTCCACCCTGAAGATGGAGGGAGCAGATTCCTCTGAAACGTTGGTAGCAATCCAGCAAACTACATGACGTCACATCTTAGAAGGCCACAGATTTAACTTTTAAAATACTAAGATTCAACCGAATTATATTTAAATATTGAACTCGTACCGCGCAGTAAGCAGATTCCATCTCGGTTATAAAAATAAATATGCAAATGCTGTATACGAGAAAACTCGCTCTTGGCTCTGAGATCCACATAAAATACCAAAAAGTACTGTGTGGGCAAAACGTAGTTTTTCAGTGTTAAACCTGGTGGTACATACAGGAATCACTAGGCTTTAAGGGTCAATGGTCAAGGCTGCGAAAGCCACAAATTTTAATTTTCCATCGACATTTTTTTACAATGCATAGGCCTATACACAGACAGTATGTTAAGTAATAAGACACGCTGTTCTAATTCTGTACACAGTTGTCAAGAACATAGGAACCTAACAGTAACAGAAGTTCGCGTGTCCAATTCTGTACACAGTTGTCAAGAACAAAGGAACCTAACAGTAACAGAAGTTCGCGTGTCCAATTCTGCCATCGAGAAAGTGTAAACGACCACACATAATACATAATACGAAGTTGCCAAGAACCTGAACAATACAGTAATTCAAAGACCATCACAATGAGATTCCCATAATTACAGGATACGTTGGTTATGGCACTGAATTTCCATCGAATTCAAATTTGACCGTTGGTAAATAGTGGCAAAAATGAGGCATGCAGGCATTCAACACCTTCCGATAAATAACACAAAATCCCTCCTCACCATTCTGTCTTTCCATATCAAATAAATCATTTATAGCATAATCAAAAGTGGATTTGGATCAGACATGGTAGAAAACAGACCTTCAATTACCTCAGTTTATGCTGGAACCCAGCGGCTGAATATCAGAAACTATGCAGATTCGTGCGGCCATCACATAATTGCTACCCTGGCGAGCGCAACAGATACGCTGCTTCTAATGGTACACCATATATTCTTATTCTTTAAAGTCCGACCACACCCCCTTTCCTTCTTCGTATACCCTCGCTCTTTTTTTAAACAAAAAACATAAATAATCGATGTCCGCTAGATTCCTCTCTTTTAACTTCACAGCACACATCAATTGTGATCAATATAGTACCACTCCATACTTTTCTGAAATGTATAATTTGGTTTTAACAACGGTACTGACATAAAGTTACTAACACATGAGCCAGTCTACTGACAGGCCTGCGCGTAAATTCTTATTCGCCTCTCGTCTTAGTCTGGATTAGGGATAGCTTTGTCAGTACAGCGACGACGTGATGGGTTGGGCGATTAGAACTGTGGTTCGATGACCGCGACGTGAAACGGACTATTCACATCAATCTAGTGACGAGGCTAGGATTTTATGGATTTATACCTCCATCCCATATACATCTTCATCACATGGTGTTTTAACTAATCGCATTCAGTTTTACCTTTCTATAGTTTTCGCCACTTTTGTTTACCAAGAAGCTATCTGTGCGACTAGGCTATTGTCCGGAGCTCAAAGTCCGGTAGGGCAAGACATTTCTGCCTTCTTCAAAAATATATAGACCAGCTCTGGGATCCACCCAGCCTCCTATTCAACGGATACCACCGTCCTTTCCCGGGGGTAAAGCGGCCGGGGCATAAAGTTAGTCACTCACCTTCACCTTGTGCCGAGGTTAGGAATGAGTGGAGCTATATCTCTATTCCCCCAGTATGCCTCCATGGCGTCTACAGGGGAAAAATTGACCTTAGAGGTAAGGGTAAGGCTTATCTGTTTGAAATTTTTGTGGTGAGAAATATTAAGACATACCGTTAGAGTACACCGCGTAGTCTGGAAGTCACGACCAAGGTTTCAGGCAAAAAAATCGAATACCTTCACTTTCAGTATCGAAAGTGTCCAATATTCAGTAGCGAACCTCACTTTCTAGACCAGAATTAGGAGACAATAACTTCGCGTCAGTACTTGTAGATAAATGGTAGGCTTCAGGATCCGGCCATCTTAACCCGATCTGTCCATCAAACAGGAGGACGGTTGGCCTAAAGGAAGTGATAGAGGAGACTAGTCGCTCAGCATTCCCGGAATCGATGCTTGGTGTCGTTAAGCCCGTACGCTGTCATTTTGCAAAAGCAGCATGGCCAGCGAGAAGGTCGCGAAAGATAGAAGTGGTCATGTCTGCTTGGTGCAGGCTACTGCCGGTACTGAACTGTGGAGGGCAGCGGAGCTGTGGTACCTCATTCAGTACAGCGATCATACCACGGCCCTCGATTTCCTGCAGGAACAGACATTTTTCTCTTCACAGCGTCCACACAGGCAACACCTGTCGGCTTCCAAATTTCGTTCATCAAGGCATGGTCCCTGTTTCATATACACCTGTTAAGTTTTGTTTCAAATCAGAGCTACAGTTTGCTCTATATGTCGTCGGTCATACGTCACAGATCCCCCCCCCCCCCCCTTTATGTCTCGCTTTGGGTTACTAAAATTTCGAGAATTTTATTGCAGCTGAGGGGCACTACTAATAAACAGTTCTTATTTTATGTAATGATGTTATCCTGTGTTTGTAAGATCACAGTTTCTATGTCTGGTTTTGCTCGGAAGCAAGCAACTGCTATATTTGGCTGTGGCCTTACTAAAAGGCGCTGTCAGTGTTTCAAACCATACAGCGTCAAATGATGGGATTAGTGAATAATGAATTGGAAAGGATGTGAAAGGAGGCAGTGATGGCCTATTTTGTGACATCTTCCCGCAATCTGTCTTGAGAAAACGAAGGATAAAAGAGCAGCGTAAGAAAAAGGAAAGCCGGTCTTCAAATCGAAATTTAAAGCTGGGACCTTCTAAATAAGAAATAGAAATGCTTCCCAGTCGATAAAACAATTCTACAGAGTGTCCTAAAATCCCAGTACTCAAACTTTATGAATTTATATCTCTGAGCACTGAAACTTTTAGGACACACTGTATTTGTCTTTCTGATTTGCATTTATGTAACCTTTTACATACTTTCAGAGTACGATATACGTAACTCTACAAATGGATTTTGGTTGAACAACACATAACAACGTCTCACGTTTTGATTTTACATGCAGATTAGTTTATTTATGGACTAATGAAAAAGATTAGTTGTCTGCTGGCATGTGACGTCGCGTAATCTGGTAGCCTTTAAGGCAGACTAATTGTTATACTCTGAATATAGAGGCAATATAGTCCTCCTAAGCGTTGGTACCCTTCTATGAGATTACGTGACGTCACATCCCAGAAGGCAGTACTCTCCATTCACCATCAGGACAACCTCAGATCTCACAGACTTTGGAGCCACAAAATATTTCGCACTCCTTCGGTTGTGACAGAATCACTGCGACCAGTGCCGGCCTTAGCAACAGGTTGACCCTACTGCGATCTTTGTGGTGGGCCCCTAAAAGTCATCGTGCAGAGAGAGAGAGAGAGGGAAAGAGAGAGAGAGAAAGAGAAAAGCTAACGTTTTGGTATATTAATCTTTCAAAGCCAAGCGGTAATTTTACATACGACCAGGTTTAACATTAAAAAATTCTACGTGGTGCCCACATTGCGTTTATGTGTTTTGTACGGATCTCAGAACAAACTGCAACTTTTGCCTCATAAAACATTAAGAGACTGGTTTTTATAACCGAAGTGGAGAGTGTTTACAGCGCGGTACGCCCTGAGTCCTTATATAAAACAGATACGCTTCGTCTTTAAAGGGTTAACGTGAGTTACAAAATCATTGTAAAGCAACCCGAGAGCTTTATGTGGTATCACACCGCAAATTTTTAAAAACTACTAATGCGCCAATTCCCGAAAAGCGCGGGGTCCATGTAAGCGCGGGGTCCGATTGCGTCAAATCCGTCCAGTGGATCTAAGGCTGACCCTGAGTGCGACCGCCTTCAAGTTTAGTGAACACTTTATATCTGAGGACAGTAACAGCGCCACGAGTTCATGGGTCCGTTCTTAAACCTTGCAGGGCCTCACACACGTCTCTTTGAAAATAAACGTAAAAGGTCTTGACAAATGCCACACAAACGAACGTAATTTCCTAGCCTCTACAACATGGCGACTTGGAGACAAATGAGACGGAGGCGGCGCAGCTGCAGTAACCCGCGCTATAATCCTGTCAAATCGGTGTACATGACGTCATTCAACTTCAGTAATCCTCAGAAAGTGATCCGACAACAAATTGATAGAGATGCAGTCCACCACATCGCAAAGTGTCCAAATTCCTGGTCTTATTTTCATGAAATTTAGGGTCATTATCGCCTCCTTACTTCAACGCAACAGTGGCTTTTGTGATGCTATATAACTATATAAAGGACCTTCAACACTTGAAGATGAGGGCGACGAGTTCCTTCGAAACGTCCAAAACCACTAACCAAGCGACGCAGCTTGAAATCCCAGCAGACCGGAATCCTCAGCTTCACCCTTGTGAAAACCCTAACACTCGCACACACAGATAGCCTATTAAGTGTACGTCCGAAATATCGTGTGATCACGTACAGGCGACACGCACAACTTCACGATCGTGCAAGTCATAGGGTCATTTCACGATCACCGTTTTTACCTATTACACTTATTATCACATACGCACAAATACCCGGATGCCTGGTCGCCCGGGCGACTAAATTTTGTACGGCGACGACTAACACTGTCAGTATAATTACCGCAGTTTCTTTCATACATACAAAAATACGTATCAGTTCACACGCACCGAGAAGAAGGCGCCAGACAGCGGCAAGGTTCACGGGTCACTCCAGAATTGTGGGCCTTGTGTCGCCCTTCTGCGGCCTAGAATTTGGTGGCGGCTGCTAGGTTTTTAGAATATTTGTGGGCTCCTGTCTACAACTCTTCAAAGATGCTGAAGAAAGTAAAGATCAGTTCAGCCGCTATGCAGGCCGGGATCCGAACCCCTGATCTCCCGATGTACAGCAGCAGAATGATGTTAAATACCCAACGATTTGAGTTCGCAAGCCAACATAAATTACACCCGGAAACTGTATACATTAAGAAGGTACAAATAAACTTGTCAGTCATTTAAGCTCTATGGCGTAGAGACTGGGAAGGAATGGAGGTATAACTCCCCCCGGATATTCAAGCAGAGAAAGAAAGAAAGAAAGAAAGAAAGAAAGAAAGAAAGAAAGAAAGAAGGCTCCCTGCTCCTCCCGAGTATGCAACTTCCCAATTCTCCAGCCATTGGACCAGTCGCTATGGCGATTGAACTATCCAAGTTAAATTTTACAGAATTTAATTGGATACTTTTCAGGTGAACAGCAAACAAGACCACGGTAATTACGTACGAATATTAACCACTAAATTCTCACGGTGGTAAGAATTCGTATTTTTCACACGTGAATGTAATCCACAAGACTTCCAGTTAATATTCAAAATTTGTGTGACGAAATGTTACATGTATAACGGCACACATTTTATGTGCATGTATGTACATAGCAAAGGTAAGGTAGGTAAAGTTCCTGTCCACGCCAATGAAGTCATACGGCGAAGGGGGGGGGGTAGTGGTACAGCTCTACCCATTCTTAACCTCGGCGCTTGATGTAGGTGACTGGACAACCTCACGCCCCGGACGCTTTACCCTCAAAAAAGAACCCCAGTGCCCATTGAATAAGAGGCTGGGTGGGCCCCAGAGCCGGTCTGGATGATTAGGAGAAGAGAAAAAACCCTTTCCACTGCCAGGATTCAAACCCCAGATCGTCCAGCCCGTAGCTTCGTCCGTATAATGACTGCGCTATACCAGCTCTCACGTACACATAAAATATGCGTATATGCACAGGTTATATGTGCACGCACACAATCTTCTTCTCTTATATTCTGTAACGAGGCCTGATGATGACTACCTAGGTGGTCGAAACATGTAGTCTAGTATTTTATAAATAATAATTTTAAATTGAAGTTGTGAGGACGGTATTTAATTGTGTTTAATTTGCTAATCTCACAACGGTATGCAGTCCAGGCACTTTATACTATGTGTACAACCGCGCAAGTGTTATGAGCATAAACATGCATTATGTGTACAGCCGCGCAAGTGTTATGAGCATAAACATGCATTATGTGTACAACCGCGCAAGTTTTATGAGAATAAACATGCATTATGTGTACAGCCGCGCAAGTGTTGAGCATAAACATTCATTATGTGTACAGCCGCGCAAGTGTTGAGCATAAACATGCATTATGTGTATAGCCGCGCAAGTGTTATGGGCATAAATATGCATTATGTGTGCGTCTGCACACCTCGAGCAAATAAGACTTTCCTTGTAGTATAATTACACGACTACCAGACAGCCCAATAATTTTAACTGCCCCCAGAACCCCCATGAGTTTTCACGACATCAATTTCCTACAGACAACAGTAACTCAAATATCCATGGAATTTGACACCAGTTATCCACAGACTTAACGCGACTCATATATCCCAGAAGTTTTCACCGCATTAATTTTCCTTACTGCCGCGACTCAGATATTGCAGTCTTCACCACATCCATTCCCTGCAGGCTTACATTACTCCAGTATCCCCGAAGTTTTTACCACCTGAGTTTTCCATACTTACGCGACTCTGATATTGATTATCCACACACTTACTTCACACAAATACCCAACAGCTTAAGGTACAGTCTGACACGTTAGAATTCTTATCCTCAAGACTCAGCATTCTAGTTCTCATGAAACACGAAAAAATTTCTTAACACGTGTTTCAGAGTAACACATCGAAAACGCGCCAAATGTGACCGCCGTGATACGAATTCGACAGCAGAGTTTCTAAAACTGTGAGCACGTCAATAAACGGCAGAACGTTCGGACACACTGCTCGTCCAGCACCAACGGTCCACGTTTCTGTTGCTTTCAAACACCGGTGCTGTCATCCACCGTGGCTATGCAAACACAGGCTCGCGAAAGCGCCCAGGGAGATCCGCACGCACACCGCACCACTCCCACTATATGACAATTAAGCTAAAACATGAGAATTTACTGCCTGGATGGGCGCAGCGTCACCTGACCAACAGCACACAACAACGGCCCGCGTATTAACGGAACAGATCCATAAGAATTTAAGAGACCACGCTCAATGTCCAATTAAGACAGGCATATTAGCCTTTATGAATATGAATGTAATTGTGAATGACGGAAATTAAAAGATCTAAATACAGGAAGCATTTAGAGATAGGATGGTAACGGACTGTCTCCTACGTCACTTAACGTGAATTCCAAAGAAATTTTGACTTCATGTACTCACATTAAATCTTGCCGCCCTGTTGCAACTTCGGACAGTCCTGTGAGGCCTATTTACATCAGTCTGTTAATTAATTAACACATATCTTCTTACCACAAACACGTCTCTATGCGTAAGGCATCTGCAACTGAGTTTCTTAGTTCTCAATTCGTGCTACATTCCCAGACATACCACATGTCTAGGGTCAACCAACCTAACAGTGTTAGGCATATAGTACACATTATGAATTTCCCATATCACGTGAAGCCACTTCATCTCACACTGGGACGCAAACTGTCAGTCATTTTCAAACACACTCTGCCTACGCACTAATTGTCAGTCTGTTGGAGTTCAAAATGTACTAGTTTGAGTGAGTCACTACAGTAACACGCTTCTCCATTTATATGTCATCATAAAATCATGCGATATATACAGTATAACAGCACTTCATGTTCACAATGAAATAGAGGTCTGTTCTCAACACTCGAATCACCTCACTATGGTCAAATTACGATAATATATTTTGGGCCCATTCTATTATGGAGCAGCTACATTAAGCGCAAAATTAATTAAAATTAATTAAAATTATGGCACCTATAGAATTTTACTTACGTACCTGTATTCCTTGTGAGCGCTAAACATATCCAAATTCGGTTTTTTTACAGAGCTGATGTGGCTGCATGTAGGTTGTTTTCTTGGTGTGTTTCTTTCTGCAATGAAAAGGAAGTTATTTACTTTTTCTCCTTTAGGCCTACATTTCTAACACTGCCATTATTACATGGAACATTGCTGTTGTACCGCTGCGCCAGTGCTGGTTTAAGGCTGTCGCAATCTATGGGACTGCATGGGGTCCCAACGTCCTAGGGGCCCAGGAAGAAGCTGGGCGTATTTCAGATTTCACGACAAATATAATTTATGTGAATTTTACGGGGATTTGGACTCAACCCCAGGGTAGTCCACGTGGGATTTGTGGTGAAAAAAGTGGCACTGGTACAAGTTTTTTTCCGAGCACTTTGGGGTTTCGCTTTCAGTACCATTACAGAACTGGTCCAATTCCATGTTAATTCATCTACGTTTCTGTTTCTTCTAGCAGTCGGTTACGCTCCCGGAATTGGATGCTGTTTACTGCAGACGCTTCGACGGCGAAAACCAAGCAGTCATGAAGTGCATTTGATCGGGTGCGACACACAGTCAAGCTCCGGTACAGCGCCATTGTTTGTTCAGCGCAATTTGTGGCCCTATATCGAGGGTGGGGATAAATTATAATGCTGTATAATAGGGGGTTTCTGTTCACGGACTTTCATGGGTGCTAAACAAGGGTGGCGCTATATCGGGGGTTGACTGTAGTTACAAGCTATTGTCAGAAATTGAGTTACGAATATTCGTAGTAAATCCCGAAATTTGTTGTTGCACTGCTTTTGAATGCACCAGAATCAGAGCGGATAATTTATGAGTCTGTATAATAAAATCCAGTTTTGGTACTTCGGCAACCAAAACTGTCTGTTCGTCCGTCCGCCAGTAAGTAGGGAACTTTATAAAAAGCGTATGCATATAATTTTATACTCGTATTTTACGGTCTTACGAAAATTTGTCAACTTATTGCAGTTGCAGTTACAATGTGATAAAATTAATGTACACAACCTGAAGACCTTCACGCATTTCTGCGCGCATCTGAAGCCAAACTCGCTAAATGTTTATTGCAGGGAAAAATACAGGGAACACAGAAGCAGGTGCATCAGGTCCAATACACTTTAAATGCAAATCTTACAGTTTTCTAGATAACGACATAAAGTCAGTGCGGATAGCCCAGTTCTCAAATAACTAGGCTCCGAGCGTGACGATTGAAAAATCTGGGTTCGATCCCCGAAAGAGGGAAAAGACTTTGTCCTCCCCCCCAAAACATCCAGACAGGCTTTGGGGCCCACCCAACCTCCTGTGAAATGACTATTGCGGCCTCATATTTCCCCGGGATACCCAAGGGGCATAAAGCTGCCCACTCACCTCCCTCTTTGTGCCTAAAAGGCGTGTTGCTCAGTTCACTACTTAAACTCTCAAGATTAACCAGAATTATATTTAAAGATTCATTTCGTACCGGGCAGTAAACATACATCTCCATTATAGTCACTTTACAGAGCATTGAAACTCTGGTTTATATATCTTCTTTCTAAAATTTCAAGGACACTGCCTGAGAGTTTTACAGCTTTACGTGTTTAATGTGGATACTAAAGTCTGTATATTATATGCCAAGCCGTCTTAACTGAATGATGTTTTAATGCTCTTTTTATAACGCTACAATATGATATATGAACACTGCAGATGTGACAAAATTGATACTCCCAGCTTTTTATAATATCCCGTATACAGCCGACCGTTATCTTTTTACGTGGTTGCACACAGCCTAAGGATGGCTTAACATAGTCGAAACATGTAACACAGTATCGACTTTAATAAATATCTGCCGTGCCAGAGGGTCAATTATTGGTGTCTATATAGACTGCAGTTATATACTAATAAAAAAGGCGAGCCTTATAAAACTAAAACTACTAATTACTGCCGCCCACTGAAATACTTGCAGTTTGTTACGAGATCCAAACAAAACACAAAAATATATTCTGTGGGCAGAACTTAGAATTTTTTTTTAATTTTACCTGGTGGTTCACAAATAACTACTTGGCTTTAAGGGGGTAGAGACAACTTTAGCTTAAACAAAAGTCAGCGAAGGCGCCAGAATTGCTAGGGTATGAGAACTTTCTTTAACTTAGTTGCTCACGGATCTTCCGAGTCACTGTCCCACCCTCCGCGACGTGACTGGCTACTGCACTGTTGTTCACAAACGCTCCTGAATGTAATATATGACTTGCAACTTTCACATATCGTATGGGGCCGTTTTGTCAAACATAAGCTCTTAAAAAGACGTGAAGGAGAAATATGCAAATAGACAAGTCAGACAATATAGTTCCCGTAGGCTCGTGTAGCCACAGGTCATGTATTGCGGGAGGCATTTCTTTCTGAGAATAGGCTACGTGTATGCCGCAGCGGTCAGTGTCTGTGTTCGGCTCTAACACGATTAATTCGTTCCGCGAACTGGCCTGAGCACAAGGAGTGCTGTCTTCCCCTTGCAGATAGCATCTTCTCACACAGCAATTTCGTGCCATGTCCTGCAGTCTGTGAAGAGTGATATTGTGGCCTTACAGAGGGATCCAATCCTCCCCAGTTATCCCGGGACACTCCCAGTTGTATGGGTTTTAAAAAGCTCTGCCCCGGTGATCCGCCAAACTTGGTTCGGGAAGCCAATTGTTCCGGGCATTACAAAAACATAAAAGTATTTTTCTGACAATGCATATGAATATTTTGATTTTCCCGTGCTCGGAGAAAACATCTATAGGAGTAGGACAGTCAACCAGCCACAAACAGGAAAGAATAGGGGCGGGAGAGGAAGATGTCATTAGTAACTATAGATTCTGGGCTGAGGTTGCGAAGGATGAGGAACGGATATGTGAAGAAAAATCAGTAACTGAACTGATTACTTTGTATTATTCACGCCGTGCATCTTATGACAGACTTCTGAACCCCAACCAATGCACAAAAAATGGAAGAGTTTTGTATTAAAACTCTTCCATTTTTTGTGCATTGGTTGCTGTTCAAAAGTGAACTGAGCGTTTGATGGTATTCTTATTCGCCTTGCTTCATTTCTTGCACCTGCGTTATAATTTTTTTTTACCAAAGTGCCTCAGTACTAATAAATTACTCTGTTTTATTTCGATGATTTTAAGTGACCCGCCACGTAAACGTTATTAACCCTTTAAAGACGAAGCGTATCTGTTTTATATAAGGACTCAGTGCGTACCGCGCTGTAAACACTCTCCACTTCGGTTATAAAAACTAATCTCTTAATGTTTTATAAGGCAAAAGTTGCTGTTTTTCTGAGATCCGTACAAAACGCATAAAGGCAATGTGGGTAGAATACAGAATCTGTGAATGTTAAACCTGGTCATATGTAAAGTTACCACTAGGCTTTAAAAGGTTAAGTGTCCCGGGTTTGGTTTTTAAAAAAATGGGCTCACTAGTCTCGTAAGTCCCGTTTGTGAAAATAAAGCCAATATATTCCTAAGAAAACTTGGTAAGCATATAGAGTATCATAACGCACTGTATCATAACCAGCGAGTACGTTCCATGTCAACGCCCTGTAACATGCTTCACCGCCTTCGAGATATAAGATTCCAACAGCGGCATTGCTACAGATTCGAGTCTTCTGGGATATTACGCTGTTTCGTTTGGTAAATAGGTCCCGACGTTTCGAGGGCCCGTAATGCCTTCAACTTCTTCTTGGATTGTTTGACCCTAAAGATCAACGACGCGAAGTTCCTTGACTTGCTAAGCATATGTTGCTGTTTCAAGAACGACTCTTTCTGCTCCATGCAGTTAATCATATCTCCTAGAAATAGAATATAATGATGTGGATTGAAGTCAAGATTGTTAGGGTGCGGTTCCTGTTAGCGGCGCTGAAGCCTCGGACCCTTTTAATACAACAAAACCAGTTAATGATTCAACTTCACAGTGCATGCCGCGTAACTACTCGAGAGAATTTACGTTTCATTTCAGTATGTTTTGATACGCTTTGTTTACAGCAGAGGTCTCTTTATCTCATACCATTTATCGTGTGGTAAAAAAATGCACAGGCCGGGTTCGATCCCAGGTCAGGCGGTGTGGGATTTGTGAAGGATGAAGTGGCACTGGGACAGGGTTTTCTCCGAGTACTTCGGTTTTCTCCTGTCCAGTTCATTCCACCTGCGCTCCATTACTTGGAAATATGAACAAAACTGCACATATTTCTCTTAACCTTCATCACAGGGCTGTACAATAAGCCTCAAGCCTGCGGTGCGTCCGTAGCTTCTGTTGCGGGGTCCTCCTCCCCCCCCCCCCAAAAAAAACCCAAAAGACACTGTCGATTTCTTCCTAGACTCAAGGCCAACAGTTGCATTAACAGTGAGTTATCAGAAGAAATAAGAACCTCCCGGTGACGTTATTTGGTTGCCCCCATATCTGGATCTTGGATACGTTTTGGTCGTCACTACGGAAAACGAGGTCGTACACTACAGGGCTTTCTTTTCTTTCCGATCGAAATTTGTGTCCCTAGGGACAGTGACTCATTCTACTCGTTCTGGTGGATGTACCAAATTTCAGGACTAATGGGGCCGAGCGCACAGAGTGCCCTGACATTTGGTAGAGTAATTACGGCCGGTTCACGACAATTCTGGTCCCAATGCAAAACCCAATTTGGCGGCCCTACCTACGCGTCACTGGACTTAAATTTGAGGAGTCAACTAGTGAAATATTATATTTGGAGCATAGCCCTGTATGGTTCTGAAACTTGGACGCTTCGCAAACAGACCAGAAATACCATGAAAGTTTTGAAATGTGGCGCTGGAGAAGGGTGGAGACATGCTGGACCGATCGTGTGAAAAATAAATTAGTATTACGTACAGTCAAGGAAGAAAGGAACATCCTAATGCAAGAAAAAGAACGAAGGCGTAAGTGGATTGGACAGCCTTCCAAAAGACGTTATGGAAGGAAAGACAGAAGGGACGGGAAGAGGAGGAAGAAGATGTAAAAGGCTACTAGATGACCTTCAGGAGAAGATAAGATACTGGGATTTAAAAAGGATGCACTAGATTGCACACCCTGGAGAACTTGCTTAGGAAAACATTACAGACCTCTGGCTAGACAGACTACGCAATGAACGACCTACACGTAGTCCTGAACCGAAAATACAGACAGACCATACATTCAAAATATGCTTGTCACAATGTCTGAAATGCAACCAGCCACGCTCCCAGAGATGGGCCACAAGCAGCCGCACGTTCGTTTCCCGGAGGGAGCGAAATTTTTCGCACCCGTCCAGACCGGCCGTGAGGCCCACCCAGCCTCCTGTACAATGGGTAACGAGGCTCTTTCTCGGGCAAAAAGCGGCTCGGGCGTGGCGTTGACCACCCACCCCCCATCTAGCACTGAGGTCAAAGAATGAGTATAGCCATACTTCCAATTCCCGTCTGGGCTTTCATAGCTTCTTCTACGGTAAATTTTACCTTTACCAAATAAGTAGAGTTATGATCGGCGGTCTCTTTTGTTTACCCGGTGCGTATTACGTATCACAAAGGGCTGTCCCCACAGAAATTGATAAGGTTAAGAGGTTATCCTGTTTGTTGGACAGTTCCTTACAGACATTTTATGTTAGACCGAATGGCAGAATATAGTCTGCAACATAAAGTATCAGTCTCAACAGCTGCATCTGTTCTAATAGGTCTACGTTCATAACGTAGCGATTTGTTTATGCATCATAAGGTCTGGAAAATATTCTATTATTAGATAGCTTTTCTATGGTAAGTACCAACTTATGTTGTATACTGTTGAAACTTTAATTATTTTAAATAACTCATAAACCATTGCGTAACCCAAATATGCCCAAATTCAAGACTATAAAAGAATATGGCGTAGTTAGGTGTCTTCTGCGACTTTGCAAGTGAAGTCTTAAATACTACGCTGATCATCTTCGGGTTTCCATGAGTTAACAGGTCACTTGAAGACCCGCCTAAGGCACTGTCCACATTACCTAAGAAAATACAATGTACTACAAACATTTACCTTACGAACGCATTTAATAAGGCCTTAAGCTGCAACTGGATACATACAGCTCAGCCGCGCACGTGCACAGTTCCATGCGTTTCATGACGCTAAAGTGTACAGCAACTTCTTGCAACGGCTCGCTTATTTCCAGACACAATGTTGGAACAAGTCTAATGTCAACAACCGGACAAACAGAGCGCTCACTTCCGTCTGGTCTCCGCATCGAACCCCAAGGTCGGCAGCTCTTTGTCTGTCTAGGAAAAATTTTGCTCCAACTACAAACATGAACCATAATTACGACGGCGAAAACTGCCTTTGCACAGCTCAATTACGAAACTTTGAGAAATATCGTGCGCCACTATGTTGACACACTTAGCCACTGCGTGTGCGTTTTCAATAACGTTGTATCTGCTGCAAAGTTCACATACCGGTGAATTATATGTATGATTGATCCTACATGTATTTTTAAACAAGGGTGCAGAAATTTTCCAAAAATTTAGGAGCCACCTCAAAACCCTAGACGCCAGAAGGGCGAAAAAAGCAACAGTTGTACTGAGGACCCAAAAATATTAGGCGCCGCTGTTCAAAATTTAGGCGCCCGGGCCATCTGGCGCCAGAAATTTGTGTACTACTATGCTTAAAGACGAACCCGTTGGTGCATACTTCATACACCGCCACGTTTAACATTAAAAAATTACACATCCTGTCCACACAGTGGATTTAGGTCTTTTGTACGGATCTCAAACAAACAGCGATTATTTCCATACACGTACACCTACAGCACTAACTGCCTGGGTTATATAATCCAGACGGAGCGTGTTTACTGTGCGATACGAGCTGAACCTTTAAATATAATTTAGGTTTGTCTAAGGCTCAGGCAGTTAGTCGCAGATATCCCACAGCGCAGGCGCGGGTTCGATTCGAGGTCAATCCGTGTTAGATTTGTGGTGGGCAAAGTACCATTGGAACAGGTTTTTCTCCCAGTAATTCGGTGTTTGCCCTGTCTGTATCATTCCACCAATGTCCCACACTCATTTTCGTCTACACATTGCTCTTACCAGTACAACCGGGCGAAGCTCGAAACCTTCCAAACAGGCGTGCCCTTTCGAAAATCGGAGAGCACTGGATAGAAGAACTTTCCACTGTTTCTCTCTCTCTCTCTCTGTAAGGTGTTCAAAGATCGTATACACTTTCAGTGTCGTGTATCAAACGGAGCAGACGGCATCCAGACGATCGCTATCTAATCATCCATTGCGTTCGAAAGCAGTTACAACGGGCGCACAAATACATATCACGAGAGATTCCATACAGAGTCGCCGGAACACGGCGATATGCAGGTCCCGCGGTCAACACCTGGTCATAGACCTCCACGATCTTGCTGGCAGTGGGGCAAATAACAATATCCGTCCTTATTCTTGAACTCGTAGCGGCTTTACTTAAAGTTAAGGCCATCAATCATTAAGAAAAAAGTAAATGCACAATCCGAGCTTGTAGCATTTTGGAACGCTAAAAGCAACGAGGAATGTTAATTGCTGTGAATGGCTGATGGCAGCTATGTTCCGAACAAAGTTTTCTGCCGTGTTTTGCAAGTCGCATTCGGCAGCAGTTCCTAACTTGCGGATCGCATTCTGCTGTCTCCACTGAAGTCGGGTCAGGGAAAGAATAAACACATACTTTCATCCCCAACCGTCTGCCTAGCACAGATCTCCCTCTAGAAGCCTGCACGAACTCCCACCAGTTGTCACTAGTACTGCGAGTACCATTCTGCCTCTGTTGTGTTTTCGGTTTGTTATTAAGGTTGACAGAGGTGAGATACATTCATAAGTAGCATGGGAGAGCTGACGGCTGACCACCCGAGTTTAGCTACGGAAACACCCCGCCTCTCAGCTTACAGTCGATTATAATACCCCGTTTGTAAACCTGCGCGATTTCAATTAAACAGGACACCTGAGTGCCCCAGAGCCTGTCAGGACGCTTTGGAAAATCGTCCAGCCCATAATCCAGTCATTATAGTGATCACGCTATTATCCAGGCCTGCTTACTGGACAAATTACAAATACATAAATAAACAGAAATTAAGCACCGGTCTATTAGTAGGCCTAACACGTAAGGAGGACCGGGTATATACATATAAAGGCCTACATATGTCTACGAATTCTTCTGCGCGGCTGCAGACGGTACTGGGTGGTAGGCAGCAGCCTACTGCCGTGCCTCATCACCCTTGCAGACAGAGTTCACTGTACTCTTTCGACGGGACGAATCTTTGTGTTTATGCAGTAAATAGTGACCAACCGCTTTGGTCCTCATCATCATCTCACAAACAGCAAACAGAGCTTGTCTTTGATTTCAGGCGTTTCATAATTCTGGTTGCACTGGGTTGCACATGCACTGTGAAGTCCGGTGCGTATTCAACGTACGAGAAACAAAAGTGCATAAATTTGTGCAGTTCAGAGCCCCGTTAGTTTTACGTGCTTCATCGGCCGGTACTGTGTTCTATTCTAAACCCTGCCTAACGTTTTGAAGCATGAATTTCGTGCAAATAATGAATGAAAATCTAAGTCGCAGACAATGCAATCCGTATCAATTGAAACACTTGTTGGAAGAGAAATAATGGTTCATTTTAAAAAATTTTAAAAAATTATGTATGTACACGGTATGAGCAAAATACAGGTCCAAAATTTTAAAGCACGTGGTAGGCCTACAAACAGTGGCGTCTGCGGATCCCGCCGCCCTGGGGGGGGGGGGGGGGAAGGGGGCAAACGTACAGAATACTAAACTCTGTTGTAGGTTCTTCCAAACTAGATTCCGTTCTCCTGACAGAAGGCAATATTCTGGATCCCAGTTATGAGATCTAGTAGTCACTTCGCCAGTAATTATAGGCAGGTGGGCTGATTATCGCGTCGTGGGGGGCTCCCGACAGGTTATTTACACCACTGCCTAAAGGTAGTAACCACTGTGCTATAAAGGGTTAAGGGAAGGTCTCAACTACATTTAAGTGCCTAATGATTAACCCAAATTAGAAACCTACTTGTCACAGCGAAGCATCGATTTCAATCACAGAGCACTGGGACACATGTTTCTGTGTCAGCCGCCATTACGCAGCCTGTGCGCTTCCTGGGGACCATCTGTGTGGACAAAGTGGTACCAGAGCAAGTTTACATCCGACTACTAAGGTCTCTCCTACAAGTCATCCTTTCATACTCATTTCTCACAAAGAGAAAGACGTCGCAACTTTCACTTCGAAAGCGGCATTTCCCCTGACTTGTAACAAACATTACAAAAGCTGCGAAATTTGACTTTCTCGGGGAGGTATTGCTGAGGATTGAAATCTTCTTGGATATTAGCCCTTTTCGACTGATAAATGGTTGAAAAGACACTCGGATCTTTCGAAACGTCGGTAGCTACCTACCAGTCGACGTAGCGGAACATCTCAGAAGACTTGAATCTTCAGGACCTAGAGTCTAGGTTCTAGATTATGATGTGTGTGTTACGGAAAAATAGACTGTCAGAAGGAAGACTATATCTGTATAACAGCTTGTGCAAGCAATAGACATGAAGTACTCGAGATCAGCATTTGTTTACTTATTTTTAAGTATTTATTTATTTATTTATGTACTCATTTATTGACAGTAGGAACATAGGCTTTGGATGTTCGAGGATGGGTGCTGAGGAAGATATTTGGGCTAAGACGGAGAAGGTAACAGGGAAGTGGAGAAGACTACATAAAGAGCAGCTTTATGCTCTGCACTCCTCATCGAATGTCATTCGTGCGATCAAATTATGAAGAATGAGATGAGGAAAAGAGGCATGTAGCACGTATGGGAGAGAGAAGAAGTGTATGCAGTGCTTTGGTGGGGAGACATGATGGAAAGAGACCACTTGGAAAACCTAAGCGTGGATGGGAGGATAATATTAAAATGGATCTTCAAGACGTGGGATGGGGAGTCATGGACTGGATTGCTCTGGCTCAGGATAGGGACAGGTGGCGGGCGCTTGTGAATGTCATAATGAACTTCCGAGTTCCATAAAATGCGGAGAATTTCTTGACTAGCTGAGGACCTGTCAGCTTCTCAGGAAGGATTCTGCTCCATAGAGTTACTTATTTATTAACCCCGATTTCAACAGTCCAATATTATAGAGAATTGAATGGCATAATGATCAAAAAGTAATAAAGTGGAAAGGATGTGGAAGGAAATGGTCGTGACTTTAAGTTACTATCCCGTAATACGACTCAAGAGAATGAGGAAAACTAAGATAATCTTCAGCCTTCAGTTTCCGAGCCGAGATTAGATCCTGGAGATGCGGAATGCGAAGCAGGATAGCTAATCACTTGTGCACGACTTCCAGTAACACTGATTCGTGTTTTAAGAATTGTTGAATCGGACAGGCCTGACAGTTGTTATGCCGCGTACTCTGAGATATACTGAATATTCATTACAATGAATAAAAAAATCACAGCACACAGCTTTTGGGCTCTCTTCTAACTCTAGCAAGAAGAGTTCACGTTCAATAAACAGCACTGCTTCCCCACCACATTTCCACGTAGACATTTGTCGTATCGTGGGACAAGCTTCTATATCCCCAACTGACAGAAGTCTGTGGCCTGTGTTAACAGCCATTGTGTCACAACTGCTTCCACCAGGCGATCATCTTTGAATTTGTGGCCGTCAAAATTTTACTTCAGCGCTGTAAACAGACGACAATCGCTCGGCTACGACTGCCCCTAATATAGTCATAATCTGCGTACGTTCTTTAGTTACGAAATTATACGCCACATAAACACATTTTCCGATCGTCCCTCGTATGCACGCAGATCCAGGGTCTGGACCTTCCAGACCACACAGTGCCGGCCAGTGGCAGTGCGGCTGCGGATTCGCTGCCCGTCGGTAGGCCTACAATAGCTGCGGCGCTGGAGAAGACAGCGGTGCGCGCCCTCTGCTTTCATGTCCAAGTTGCAAAACTAAACCCACATTGTGTTGCCTAGACACTACTACAGTAGATAAATGTGCTTTCTTCTATATCATTGTTTCTCACCCTTTCTGAGCAGCGACCTAGATTGGGGAAATGGCTTTACCTCACGTCCCCAGGAGTCAGAAATAAAAAATGGGTGTAAAAAAACATAAATCGGTCTTAAAGAATTGTCTTCATTGTCTTTCAAATTTGAAAACTTCTGTCTTTTGCGAGATATCCCTCAAAATGGGGAAATTTGGCCAACAGTGTGATAACTTCAGTGAACAAAGGATGGTGCTGTTTGGCTGATCTGGTAATTTTTCGTTAAGAGCCTGGCGACTTGGGAGTCACTGGTCTGTGTCATTTTCTATAACATAACTGTCAAGCTGACACTGCTACAGCGTCATTGCATTTGCATTACACTTACAAAAAACACTGATTTTAATACACTTATCAAAGTAAAGCGAGTTAGTAATAAGCAGATTCACGAAACTTTTTCGCGACTCAGAACAGCTTTGCGACCCATATCTGTGTCGCGATCCATAGGTTCAGAAACTCAGTTCTATACAGTAAGAGTAAAGGTGTCCCTGTCTACGCCAGGAAGGCATGTACGGGACAGCAGAGGTATAGCTCCATTTATTCTTAACCTCAGCCCTAGATGGTGAATGTTTAACATAACGTCCCGGCCGCTTCACCCCCAGGTAAGAACCCCCGGTACCCACTGAATAGGAAGCTTGGTGCGCCCCACAGCCGGTCTGTACGTTTCGTAGAAGAGAAAATTTTGCTACCAGGACACGAACCTTGGAGCTTCCAGCCCGTAACCTAGTCACTGTATGGACAAAACTACCCCGGCTCGCCTTCTGCGTAGTGGGTTTAACAGGAAAGGCATTCACTTGTCCGAAATCCAAAAACGAAAAAGCCTATACGCAGACAGCTCTTATGTTCACAGTCGCGGTTTCAACGCGTAGAACAATACTTCAAAATCTTATGTACAAAAAGCAGTAAGACTTATTTTAAGTTCTACTGGTAAGGTAAAGGAAAAGGTTCACCCTATAACAGGCCCTGAGGGCCCAAGAGGGGGAGTAGAAGTATACTTCTACCCTGTCGTGAGCCTTGGCACGAGAAGGGGATGGGGTGCCTAGCTCCACGCCCCGGCCTCTTTACGCCCGGGAAAGAGACCCGGTTCGCACTGCACAGGAGGCTGGGTGGGCCCCAGGGCCGGTCTGGACGGCTGCGGAAAATCTCGCCCCCACCGGGATTGGATCCCCGGACCGTCCAGCCCGTAGCGAGTCGCTAAACCGACTACGCTATCCCAGCCCACGTTTTACTGGTAAGTAAAATTCCAAAACGCCGTGCTAGCAGTGACGTCATCCGGTGCTCGTAGAATTGGCAAAACATGAAAGAATCAGAAAATGAAAACTTACGAGGAAAACAAACGGCCATTTAGTTACTACTGTCAGTAGTATAAACAGGGGACAGACGGACGAAGGCAGTTGGCAGTGCTCGGAAGAATGAAGTTCGTAACACATAAAATGAGGTACCGGTTCTTCTAGCATACGCTCCGTCTCAATGGGTAAATGTTTCCCAACATTTCGCCACAACGTAGTGGTTTCATCTTCTAGGTTTGAAATGTCCAAGAAGAATGCTGAAAACCACGTGTATGCGTGGAAATATTAGGCATAGTGCAACTGGTGATTGCACAGTAGCTAATCCCTACATTTTACACTGTGGTATTTGAGTCGGAATGCAGGTAAACACTTTACCGACTTACCCCAACGAAAGTTTAATTCAGCATATGGCCACGCGTTCTTTCGCCGCACAAATCATTTTGACATGTTATTTGTTCCTACTACCAACCTCTGTAATGGGGATGGGGGTACGCAATTTTCTTTTGCCTCCATTGCAAACCCTAAAATAATTTTCTTACGTACTGACTTCATTTATAACCATATCAAATTTTATAAGAGATCCACTTTAATTTAATACAAATTAAGATTCATCACCTATTTAATCGGTTACAGCGCGCTCGAAAACACAAACACGCCCACGTGATTAGTGCGAGTGTAATGATTTAACAGTGTTACGTACGCACATTAGACGTACTTCCTACCAAATACCAATAAATGCGTACACACAACGGATACGAGATTTAACGCACTGAACTAATACGGCTCCCTGATTACCCACAAGAATAAATAAGAGTGTTGTTAATCTCAAAGTGAAATTGAATGCTACCGTATTTCGAAACTTTAAACGAAATTCCAACCTTCATCCACTAATATCTGAGAATTAATGTCGATGTGATGGCCGTGCACGTATCCGAACCTCGTGCTCATATGACAGGAGTCCAGCCAACAGCAGTGACAGAGATGAAGCCTCAAGGTTGCGAAAACATGCTGGCCGGCGGATCTATTACACACATCTGGAGAGGGGGTACACGAGAACAGAAAATAATAATTTATAGGGCCTAAAGTTTTGGACTAGGAAATTATTGTATCAAACTCATTTATGAACTGCGGCATACAACCTGCTCCGCTGTGTAAGCAAAAGGGTAACAAATCAATGAGGTCAAATTACGCATGTTTCACAGAGCAATAGCCATATCTTTTTATATGAAAACAAATTATGTTATCACCGACAAGCGCAAGCAACTTTTCTTCGGCACTTTCGCGACAGTAGCACAATATAGCTATTAAATTACCTAGTTAATATTTTAAAGGAATAACACCTAATTACGAAATTAAGTTTCTTTCTTTCTTTCTTTCTTTCTTTCTTTCTTAGTCCTTCCCTCTTCTACCTACTTGTTCACAGTAGGTGTCGAGGTTTTTTTTTTGTGATTTGACTTGATTACACTCAAGCACACACCACAGTCGGTAGGACTCCTCTGGGCAGGGGATCGGCCCGTCGCAGAGACCTCTACCGTACAACACAAACACTGTACAAGACAAACATCCATGCCCCCGGTGGGATTCGAACCCATGGTCCCAGTAAGTGCTCGGCTGCAGACCTAGGCCTTAGACCGCGCGGCCACTGGGATCGGCTGAAATTAAATCTCACCAGGATAAACAAAAGAACTGGAAAAGGATCGAATAACATCCACATCTCTACCGCAACACTTGAACATTGATTTAACATTGTGACTACCGTACGTATGGGCAAAAGTGTGGCGTAACTTGCGTATAACTTCCGATGGTCCCTGCTCGGTCCGTTGTAGGAAATAAGAAACAAATGAGTTATATTTATATGGATGGGGTAAACTGCACGCACAACGCGCAACGTTGGGAATGTTTCACAACTTTGTACCTGAATCATGTACATTTTTGACAATGGTTTCATGACAATTCTATCAGTTATATTATGACTTTTTCCATTGTCACATCACACAACACCACACAACGTTTCGGAAACTGTTTCCTTCTTCAGGTGAAGTAGCACTAACATCAAAACAAAATAACCTAGCAAAAAGCAATATGACATCAATAGCAATTCACAAGAAAAAATACAGAAATGTTCCACAAACGGATATAACTCACATAAACAAACTTAATAAACATAAAACGAATTCCCAAAGATAATATTGATAAAACGACCACCCGCCATATTAACCTAAAAATTATAAAATCATGTGACCAGTGACCCTTATTATAATAGTCTTTGGTAATTATTCTTATACTTACTACCTTTGTTTATGTGGGTTTCATCAGTTTATAGAATATTTTTGTGTTATTTCTCATGAATAGCCTATTAATGCTGTACTGATTTTATGGTTGGTTAATTTGTTTTGAGGTTAGTGTTCCTTCACGTGACGACGGGAACAGGCAGTTTCCCAAAGCTTGTGTGGTGTTCTACGTTGCGACAATGGAAACAGTCCTATTAAATATAACGCATAAAACCTTACGCAATTTTGTCAACAATTAAGGGGTTTTCTGAAAATAGTCACAAATATTCGACTTCTAAGGGGAATTTCTTGCGTAGCTGGGTGAATATTACCTCCTCAAGCAGGACTCTGATCCACGTAGTAACTTAGCTGTGTTAGAAATAAATTTTGCTAAAGGAAATCGGATACAGACAAAGCACTGTGAACAAATGCTTTTACAATACATAACTAACACTCGTTCTTAAACGGTTTCATTTCCTGAAGTCACTAATACCCTTCAGCCCTTTTCTATTATTTGTACACAACTTTGCTGCACCAACATTGCGTCTTTCAATATACGACAAGAACCGAGCAGAAAACAAGAACATAAAATTAACGAGTAATTTGATATTTGCATGTCTTCAATACTGAGACAAGTTAAAATGAACGCTACAGTGCAGGGGCGTTCAGACGTATGAAAAGCCAATTACAGCGACTGCTGCTGCTGCTGCAGCTACTACTACCACTACTACTACTACTACCACCACCACCACCACCACCGAAATTTGGATTATTAATGTGCATTTCGTACTGCGCGATTTACCGTCTTTCTGACTTACATTACTGTCATGCAGGCGAGCGGCTGGCCTGGTGCATGCTCACGAAGTCTTCCTTTTGCTTCCCTCTAACTGACTTTTACTTGCCATAAAATCCAAGTTGCAATTTTAACACGGTTTCTTCTTCCCTGTTTCTCACTTCCTCACGTCACATCCTATTTTCACAAGTACATAAAGTCTTGTAATACACTGACACTAATATACTACACGCAATAAATATACGTTTTGTAGAAATTTTTTTATTTTCACACAGCTTTAACAAGACTTAAAGTGTGTTAATAAAAGTAACTTTTTTAAAAGCAATATACCTATATGTTCGAAGGGATTCATAAACTGCTGATCAAATTCGTAAAAAACTTCAGCTTAAAAGTGGCATACGTTCTATACTACAAATATTGCTGTTTAGTGCATACAGTCTCCGACGTATACAGCGCCAAATTATGTTGCTAGTTCTCTCAATGTGAACTACACACCCACTTGATTTCTTTGTTGTCGCTGTTGTTGTTGTTGTTGTTGTTGTTGTTGTTGTTGTTGCTGCTGCTGCTGCTGCTGTTGTTGTCGTCGTCGTCGTCGTCGTCGTCGTTTTTTAATTACGCCAGTTCCTTTCCAGAGCTGACTTGCTGTTACATATCATTATTTCATTTTGTAAGACGCGGTGATGTGTATACAGAAGTAAAATTAATAACGTTTCAAGTCTGTCACCAAAACGCAGGAGAGTTCCAAGTATCGTTTTAAATGTGCTCTTCTTGTGGTCCTGGCGATCGTTCCTCTTTACGACAGCCACAGAAACATCAAGAAATAACCGAAAGACAGCAAAGAACGGCACACGTTAAGATAAGAACGATTTGGTAAAGCACTGACTATAGAACAAGTTCGAGACTTCAGCACCAGTACAGAAAGCACTTCAGCAGCTCCGGGCCACTCACTCCTTTCCCCCTGTACCTGTCCAGACTACCGCACCACCTAGGCGGACAAAACTTGTAACAACATTCCCCCCACCCTCCTACGCCTGTCTCGACCAGCTAGAACATTACATCCCAGAGATCCTGCCGATAAAAGACGCCCCGGACAACGTAATGACCGAGACCACGCTGATAATGATAATGAAATTATTGGCAATTAGCTGCTCCATCTGTTTGTAAACAATAAACCAGCAATTAGAATTTAATCGATAAGTTAGACTCTAAATCCATAGAGACAAATTATACCGATCATTCGATACGATTCTAGATTGAAACATTCCGATACAAATCGTCTGTAATTCGACTGATAGCTTAAAAAGAAAAGAACTGAGAGTAACAAAAGTAAGGTTACATGCTGAAATAAGAGATAAGAAACGGTCTTTGACAATGAAATTGTCGGTTATTACTTGCCCCATTGGTTTGCCAGTAGTACGCCTCAACCACCAATCAGTATTTCATGGACAAGTTAGACTCTGAAACAACGACACTGACTGCTGCCAGCATTTTAAGTATTTTATATATTTTCGTATGTCCATGTTTTTCTTGGGCAACTGCACCCTCTTGCCCTGTTTCCTTGTTTTTTCAGTATCTCTCTTGGTATATACTGCTTGCCTTCATTCTGAATCAGTTATCCTTGTGCTTAATTAAGCGCCACGTAATGAAGGTATGTGTGGAGTGGGGGTATACCTCCACGCATTACTGACGTTGGTAATAAGTAGCCACTTTCACGCCCCGGCTGTTTTATCGGCGGAGAAGGCCGGGTCCAGGAGTCGCACTGAAAGAGTGGGGGAAGAGAAAAATCCGAGTCCCCTGTGGGGAACGGAACCCTACCCCCTCCGTCTTAAAACCCGTGGCGTAGTCACTACAGTCACTCAGATATACCGGCTCCCTTTCCAGAAGTATTTCAACTATAGTTTAGGCTTGTATTCGTATTACACTGAGTTACAATACGAAACCGGTCATCGAGAGTTGACAGTCAGTCAAAAAGTGAACGTACGATGCGGAGGTACTGTGTCCCTCAACATATTTTGGCCAACACATTGCTGAAAGAATTTCGGCAAAACTTTCGACTGAGGAACTATTTTGCATTGTTGTGAGACCTGATGAACACAAAGCAGCAACTCCACACTATGTCGTATGGAACCCAAAATTCGGATCTATCATTTGCCATCGGTTAGTTTGGGTTATTGAAAGTGTTGTATTGGGTGTACATACTCTACAGGGCCTGTCACTTTTTGCTGATTAGAGGTTGTAGAATTTAACGCAGGACGATGAACAGAGTACATGAGGTTGAAATGCCAATGAATACAACCCAGTGGCTGCCCTGTCGTTGGCGTATGATTTATCACACAATGATATTTTACCGCGGCCAGTTCGTGATGACGGCTGCCCTGCCGGCCACTCCATCTCCAGGTCATTGAGTCTCTTACTCCAGTTATCAAACATTTATTTTACGCTAATGAATATTTCTTTCGTCAGATTTGTGGTTCTCATTCGAGCAGTAGGGGCACATGAAATGTTCGGAGGGTTCACCGACATTGACGTGCATGGCAAACGAATACCAGAACACTGTAGAGAAATACGCAGCTCGCTCTGTCGCAATACAGTCTGCGCATGAACCCGCCCTTCTATAGCAGAATGCTTTAAGGCACATCCCCGATTATGAATTCGGCTCTTGGTCATGTTCCAGGCTGTTGGAATCAGTCGGCATACAGAACCTAGATATGCACCTAGAATTCGTCATGAAATATGAATTATCCCTCTTCAAACAAAGATTTATACGGCTTCAAATCATAACCTAGAATCTGTTTTAGTGAAAATTTAATTTTTCTCTAATAATATCCGAAGCCCTGTGGATGTCCCTACGATCACTCAAGTTCTCCCGAGCCGCAAGTCTATTTAAGATGTTCAAACTGATACCGTCCTTTTAACTTTCCCATAGTTAACTTCTTGAGATCGAACTTCTCCGTATCAAATGTTTGCGTTTCTCGTTTACTTACGACAGTCTCTCCCTAACTTCTACAGTCACCATATAGTGATCAGCCGCGCTGTTATCCTGTGAACAACGTTCCCTCTAATTCCTTTTTACAGCTGCGCGGACCTGCCGCTACTCTGAGCACAAAATTTTTACACGAACTGACGACTGTGCGGCACTTTAAGAAGTCTTTTTTGATAGGTATAATAAGAATATTTACAATAAGAACTAAAAAATTCCAGCTGCGCGGCAAAAATTCAATGTGTGCGGGAGCATTTCAGGCAATGCACGGCCGCGCACGCACGCAGCTTAGAGGAAACATTGCCTGTGAAAAACTGGAGATCGAGTACACATACCTAGTATAGTGAACTTCATAATTAACAGTAAGTGATTAATCTGTGTCTTTGGGCTGCTGCGCCACAGAAAAGGAAAGGATCAATGTGTGTCTTCCCATCTGCAGAAATGTATCTGTATTTGTTTCAATGTGGAAATATTGTGCTATTGAAAGTTAGATATGGTACCGAGAATTGTGTTCTTGGCTATTATAGATGATACCGAATACTATCACTGACTGTTTCGTACGGTGCGCAACGTTACGGTCTAGAGAACAGCGATCGGATGGTCCCAATTTCAAACACCGGCCTGGAAACTGGCTATTCCAGAGAGTTCCTCGTGATTCTTCAAAGTCCCTCCACGAAAACTGCGGAAAAGTCCTCAAATTAGTCTACGACCGCTTCGTTCCACATCCTTTCCAATTCAGGACTCACTAATCACCTCATATTTGACACCATACAGTCTGAGACAATGACTGATTTAAGTACACTATAAACAATACTACGTAAATAATAGGGAAAACTGCGGTGGCCTGTGTTAACGAATAAGTGCTTCTATCAAAGTGGAAAGACATGTTGAGAGTCGAGCAACCGCGAATTCCCCGACGCGCTACCAAAAAGGAAAGTATTCTGCAGCAGACCTGGCAGAGAACTGCATTATCGAGACGCCTTCATGGTATTTTGAACAGGCTGTGGGAGAAGAGCGGATGACGACGTTCAAGTTCTGTAACACGAGTTATAAATCAAGTGAAACAGGAGGCATTTAAGGTGGCCTGACGCATAGGACTACAGAGACGTTATTCAGAGCAACGGCATGGCTGCATTTGTACGTCACAAACATAGACATTTTTCAGGTGAAGGCCAAGTGCTACGCAATCAAAGCATATGCATTCACTTTCTGCTCAAAATAATTTGTCTTAATGCGAAAATTCATGATACAAGATTCACCATCATGAAAAAAATAACGTGTATAAAAATGTTAAAGCACAATGTACATTCCTGAGCAATCAAGTGACGTGCATATTGTACAGGACTGTAACCTGCGCAAACGTTCACAAAATCTACCTCTGTTGATAACTTCAGAACGCAATATCTCTCGAAATGTAACAGAATTTCCAGCCCTTACTAACGTTTTATGGCACTCCATTTTGACCTTAGTATATTCTCTAATTAAAACCGCACTGCGATAATTACTATACTCCTCAGGCTGAATTTCCTACCTTTCTCGCATAACAACACGAAAGTTAAAAAACCAAACTGAGCTCGTTAGACAGCCTATTGCGTTGGGTCCCTTAGACAAAGCCTACTGCGTCGGGTCCTTTAGAGTCTATTGCGTTGAGCTAGTTAGAGAAAGCCTACTCTGCTGGGCCTCTTAGACACAGTCTACTGTCTTGGGCCGGTTAGGCAGAGCCTATTCTGTTGGAACCTTTAGACGGAGCCTGCCGTGTTAGGACCGTTACACAGTATAATGCGTCGGGTACCTTAGACAGAGTCTATTGTGATGGGCCCCTTAGAGCCCGCGCCGGGTCCATTACAGTCTACCGTGTTGCACACGTTAGACAGAACTTTTCGACTTGGGCCCCTTAGACAGAGACTACCCTTTTCGGTCCGTTAGACAGGGACTATGTTGTTGGTCCCATTAGACAGAGATTACCGATTTGGGCGGTTACACAGAGATTATGTGTTCAGCCCTTAGGCAGTGCCTATTGTGTTGGGCGCCTTAGACAGAAGCCACGGTTTTGGGACCGCCAATAAATAAAAATCCCTTCCATTACTAGTCACCCGCACGAGAACTTTTCACAGCGATCCACAACACAAAATTACCTAAGCACTTACACTACGCTCCATTTTAGAAACACATAAACATGGCTCCTCGGCGTGCGAGACGCGATATGGTTCCGTCCAATCCACACAATAACAATGATCTCCCTGGCCAACCTCTGCTAGGGACATTACTCTTCATTGTCTGACCAATACGTCACCAAAAGGAACAGAAGGAGCGAAACAAAAGAAGAATCAGCTCTTTTCAACTGTCTACAGACACCACCCGTATCATTTATATCTGCCGACGTTTAAAAATAACGATTATATTTTTTATTGCTATTACAGTTCTGTTAGCACACAGCTCGCACTGAACACTCCTGGCTGCCTCCTTCGAACCAATTAACTCCTTGCGACAGACTTCACGAGAAGCTTAGTGGACTACATATGATCTAAAACTGTAACCTTTTAAAGCCTAGCGGTAACTTTACGTGCCACCAGGTTTAACATTAAAAAATTCTACGTTGTGCCCACGTTGCGTTTATGTGTTTTGTACGGATCTCAGAATAAACAGCAACTTTTGCCTTACAAAACATTAAGAGATTGGTTTTTATAACCGAAGTGGAGACTGTTTACAGCGCGGTAAGCACCGAGTCCTTATATAAAACAGATACGCTTCGTCTTTAAAGGGTTAATGGAGGAATAACACAGAAATTAATAAATTAAAGCTTACTCACGTGTTTAAAAACTGCGAATAAGGATTCGGATAATATCTACAAATCCTACCGCAATACTTGAACATCGCTTAAGCAATCATGGCTACCGTACACACTGGTAAAAGCGGGCAGCGAATTTCGTAGTAGATTTCGGCCTTCTCTCTTAGCTGAGAGGACAGAAGGCAGTAATACTTTTATATATACCAACCTAGCCACGTTGAACCCACCATTTTATACCGGGGCTGTTTCCCATTCATTTCCCCAGCTAGGGCCGCAGAGCTCAGTCTTGAATTATACAATGTAAGGCCTCTACAGTCCAGTTCCCGTATCTTGATACTTGGAAGGTATTTAAAGAATGCGGGGAGGGTGGGGTAGGCATTCGTCTGGCCAGTGTATATGACTCAGCACATACCACCAGTTCAAAAACATTTATCTCCTACATTAGAGTGACTGTGCCGCCTCCTAATGCTGTAGCGGCCGATGTATTTCAGACTGGTGCTGTACACTGATATCTGCTGCCATAATGCAGCTAATATCTCCATACCATTCCCCTCCCTCTCCTTTCGTCGTTCCCCCACTTCCTTACCCCGCAAGTTTCATGATACGGGAACTGCACTGTAATTCTGTAAGACACAACTTACATTTAGGAACAGACTAACCGGATGATCCTTGCTTTAAAATAAATAAAGAGACAACTTTGTCACTATACAACGGGAATCTGATATCTCTGCCGGTCCGCCACTGGGATCCGCCCCTGATAAGTTGCTTTGTTATTACATGTGCCTCATTTGTAGTGGACAAAAAGGACAAGAGATTGGGAGGAGGCGACAAATATCAGCAGCCACATTACTGAGTCTATCAGACAGCTGAATGTGTAGGACAAGCTCGATTTGTCTTGGTCCTTTTGGAGCTGAGCGACGAAGCGGCTGGTGTCAGTTGTTGACGGAGCTAATCAGGAGTAAGGATACTACACTGTTCCTGCTGTAAGTTACTTTACGTGCAAAACTTAGTGGCCTTAAATTATATACAAACACATTAACACGTGCATAAGTTACAATAAAATCTTAGAAAAGATGTAAGTTTTCAATCCGACATGTTTCAGTGCTCTGTGGCGCCATCATCAGGGATAAAAATAAAGACACAAAACCCCTGAGCATCGAAACAGCAGGTGGTCAGATACAGCCATGGTCGAAGCATTTCCGGACTTTTTTGATGAAAAGCAAATAATGTCTTGTACTGCATATCCAAATAAAAGCACCGTTAAGACACCAACTGTAGTTAAAATGATAGACGCTAAAACAAAACGACTGCACTAAAACATTCACGCTGGCTGTCAAAATCGGTCACTGACTTCAGATGTAGAATGTTGATCCATTTTTGAACAGTAGATTTCTGGTTATGGAATGTGAGCATAAATATTTCGGTATGGCCAATGGTGGCGTCGTCCGTAGTATGTTAGGTGTTTAGATGTAGAAGACACGATAATGACTAAACACGTCGGGTTGAAGACTCACATCTCTCACTAAGATTTTATTGTAACTTGTGCACGTGTTGGTGTATTTGCACATAATTTTAGTGACTTTACGTGCTCGGTATGGACAACACAAAATTTGGCGTCCTTACTCTGTGGACAGCCATGGGCCCAGCCCCCGACTTAAATACCGAGGATGTGACAATGTGCTGCAGGAGATTCATGAAAACTTCAAAATTCATTCAAAATTTACTGCCGTTTTCTGTAGTCGACAAACTACAGCCACCCCCACATCTCATTAACAAACTGATAGTCAATGACCAATGAAAAGGTAAATACGAAGGGAAAGATGTTCCCGCCCACGCCATGAAGGCACATGGGAAAGTTGGGGAATAGCTCTGCTCATTCTTAACCTCGGCACTAGACTGGAAATGAGTGGTCAACTTCACGCCTCGGCCACTTTACTCCCTGGTACCCACTGAATAGGAGGTTGGGTGGGCCACAGAGCTGGTCTCGACTTTTTGGAGAAAAAATCTCTTGATTATTTCGTGATTCGAGCCCCGGAGCGTCCAGCTCGCACCCGAGCCACCACACCGACTGCGGTAACCCGGGTCACTAACCAACGCACTCGCCGTCAATTTTGAATTTGTGCCGGCAATGTGACATCACTTTAAACCTATAGTTTTGTTTGCAGTTATGCATGGACTGGATGATAATGCTTGAGGACTCTATCCACCGTCAAAGACCTGCTGTTATACGAAAACCACGGCGTTTCGGAGTCGGGTTATGTTTCTGTGTAAGTGTTTAAATTTTATGTCTTTTATTGCTGTCTTCAATTGGACAGGATATGGAGAAATCGGAGAACTGTTGGGTACCGGGGTAGAGAGATCCCCATATCCTGCTGCTATGCAAATCAGTGATTCGTTACAGTCGTGAAAGACGCAATATTTCGGTGCAGCATACAAGCGTATCTTCATAACAAATTTTTATGTGTCTTCTCTAAGCAGTTGCGAAAGACAACTACAGGTTGAATATCCCTTACCCGAAATTCCGAAATGCGAAAACCTCCAAAATCCGAAACTTTTTGTGCGCCGACATGAACACAATGCTGTACAGATGTAGATACTTGTAAATAAATTCAATGCTCAGTTTGTTTTTATATCCTAAATAAAACCTATATATCCATAAGCTGTACGTGAAGCATAAATGGATTTCGCATTTAGATTTGGTTCCCATCCCCAAGCTATATCATTATAATATGCAAATATTCAGAAATCCGAAAAAATCCGAAATCCGAGACACTTCCGGTCCCAAGCATTTCGGATAAGGGATGCTCAACCTGTATTAACTTCGTTATGTCTGTCTGTCTGTCTGTCCACCCGTCCGTCTCGCTGCACATATGGAACAATTCGGCTCGCATAGGATGGATTTTAGTGAAATTTTACACTGGAAATTTTTATTAGAATTTGTCGACATGTTCCAGTTTTGGTTAAAATTGGACAAAAATGAGGTACTTTACGAGGAAAGAAAGGGGTCTATATGAACATTTAAGCACATTTATAATATCTCGCCATTTACAGCATCGGCAAGATATGCTGCCGCATCTCGTGAATAGCGTGATATCGCATTACACTCCGGTATGATCAATTGTAAATTTGTTGTTAGGACGCAGACAAAGTTTACAACGCGAGTAAAAGTTGTTTCTGAAATTATTCGCGAATTTGAAATCTAGGAAGACTAAGAGAGAGAATTGCCAGAAATGTTGACACTCTGTGGACAGTTCCTAACTTGTTCAAAGGTTTATTTTAATATTATCCTCCAATGTCCAGCTACATCTTGGACTATAACATAGCTTAAGGCGATCTGCACAGCTAGCCACATAGAGTAACATTTCTAATGCCCGTTTAGAATCTGGGTTGTCGACAGGCGATCTTGGTTACGGTCTTTCATGCATGGCTCGGTCATTTGAAAATAATGCGGCACAGTGAGGACCAAATCCACTTCCTCCCACATCCGCTCAGTTGATCATTCGATATTACACAATGTTCAGCCGCGATGGTTCATTCGCTAGGCCTATTGCGACTACGCTATGAGATGAATGACGGGGGAGTCGGTGTTCGATCCCATGCTGGAACACCCATCCAGCCTCCTATGCAATGCGAATCAAGGATTCCTCACGCAGGTTAAAGCGGTCGGGTCGTGAGGCTGTCTAGTGCTCAGTTTATCAAAGTGTGGAGCTATAGTTCGACTCCCCCATACGTCTTCATGGGCGTGGTGCATAATTAAGCACACGGACAAATTTACTGTTACATTTCATAGTCAGACGTAACACATAAACCCGAAAAAACTGTACACATAATTCCAGTAAGTTTGTCGAGCCCTTCGAAATGGATGGAATTTGTTCCTGTCAACTGAAACTTTGTACGTAACTGCAGAACAATATGCTTTACATTCATTTGCTGCCAACCCGCTTCTATAAAATTACCGGTAGTTTATTACATAAGATGCAGCCCACATCATCTGCTACTTCACGATAAATGGCGGGCGAATGTAATTAATATTGGATGGGCGTTCACTAGACTGACTCATGTAATCCCACATGCAGCCAAGTGGACAATACTGCCCGTAGAACAGCGACAAAATTAGTCGTTATTGAACGCTTATGCTACGGAGTGTTATACGTTACAAGACCTGAAATTTCAAGGCAAACAATTTTCACACGCAATCTGATAGAAAAAATTAGGCTCGCATTTTCCTCTAGTTTTACGAGTCCGCTTCATTTGCGAACAAGAATGTAAAGAAACTATGTTAATTTTATGTTACCCACACAGTGCATATTCTTACAAGCAATACATCAACCAACTTACGCACTTAATAAAATACATTCAGAAGTACAAAACTCCTACATGTTTCGGCACCGAGGTGCCGTCATCAGGGAGTTATCCTGACAAAGGAGTATAAAGCCAGCACTTGCACTCATGACGTAATGCTTCTTCATTCATACATAAAGTAAACAGACTGACGGTACTTGCACATAGCAATAATGAGCTGGCGATAGCCCTACCTCTGGTGGGAACGCATCGACATACGATACAAAGAAAGAACCATAACAAGATGGCGTGTTGATTTACAGCTGAGCTGGGTTGATCAGCCTTTGTGGAGCACGCAGAACGGCCAGGGGCTGGATTAATCTCTAACTACTGTTTGGATAGGACTAGAATATTAATGAGGTCGTTGTAAGTATAGATGTAACGTCCTTACATGAAATTTATATTGCAGCAGACAAAAATGATAAGGAACGGAATATTTTATTCAGCGGAAATAGGAAGAAATTAGTTTCAGGAACAAAATACGCATTTTCAATTCCGATCCACTTGCACCAGTCGTACAGGTAGTGATACTGGAAGCGTAAAACACTTGTGGTTTCAGCAATGCACGGAAAAACAAAATTCCATTCACTGAGGTGTAATACGAGTGGTTATACGGGAGGGATGTGACAGAAGTGGAGACCGCCTCTTCTGCACTGCTAAAGCCATATTAACCCTTTAAAGACGAAGCGTATCTGTTTTATATAAGGACTCAGTGCGTACCGCGCTGTAAACACTCTCCACTTCGGTTATAAAAACCAATCTCTTAATGTTTTATAAGGCAAAAGTTGCTGTTTGTTCTGAGATCCGTACAAAACACATAAACGCAATGTGGGCACCACGTAGAATTTTTTAATGTTAAACCTGGTGGCACGTAAAGTTACCGCTAGGCTTTAAAAGGTTAAGTGATAACAGGGTGTGGAATAAGTCACAAAATACAAAAAACACAATATCAAAGTAGCCTATTGTAAGTATTTCACATACAGTACTCTAAAGGTATACAAAACTTCATCATACACAGCTGATAATAAGATTATGAGTCACTTTTAACATTAAAAATTCTGTTCAGTTATAATATTAAAATGGATCTTTTCAGAATAAGTAACATACCAGGCAATTTTGTTGACAACGACGGCGCAGTGCCGGGGGTTTACCCAGGCCGCATTATTGGGTGGTTATATGCCGCAGCATGGGGCTTGTACACCCTACGGGCAATGATCTCGCGCATAACAAACCGAGGCTTGCAGTGCGGGTTTTTTGCAGACCTTCTACATGATCTTATTTTTTCATATCCTTCGACGACACCGAATCAACTGAAGAGAACTCTTGTACACAGCCCGCCGGTATAGCAGCCAATAAAAAGAATATGGCAACAGCCTAGCGTGAATGACTACAGTCTTCTGCAAATACGCATATTCTAAGCAGTTCAGCTTCCAGGAAAAAGGTATGGTCTGTTAAAACCTTCAGAGCACACTGCAATCTATATGTGCCACCCGCTCCAACGTGGAATTACTGAGTTTTTCAAATCCAGTGCATTTATGTGCTTCGTAGGGGGTTCAGAGTAAGCTGAGATTATTTCCCCAAACAGGATTGACCAAAAGAGTTTGCAATGCGGATGCAGTGTGTTGTCTGTGAGGTAGGCCTGCTGAATTTTTAAACATTCTTCAGACTCAACTGAAGGTTTACTTCTCAGCATTCTAACGTCCTCAGTTTGATATCACAAGTAGGCCTACATTCATCAGAAGGACGAGCGGGCTACCCTGGAAACCTCGCAGTCATGCTCACTCTCCGCTCCAAATAAAGCGTCTCTCATTTCTCCCGTGACCTCCCTCTTTACTTGCTCTTCTACTATTCTTTCGTACCCCTCTCCCCTTAACTTAGATTTCAAAGGATATCATCCAAGTCTCAGAAACAGAGGTTCTACCACCGAATTCGTAGCAACAATGTACAAAGGAACGGAATAAGAACGGATAATGAACAAAGGAAAACACGACATAAACAAATGCAACAGAAAACGAAGAACTGACAGAGAAACGATACTGAAACAAAGAAGTTAGGGAATAAAGTCAAAACAGAGAAAAGCAGGAGGGAACAGAAATAAGATATATTTTGAAAGAATAACAGAAGTACTAGTGAACAAGTTGAAAAACCACAAATGGATGAAGCGAACGAAGAATGGAATTACGAGATAATACAACTCCATGGGGCAGAGTCTGTCTTAAGGATGTGACAGTTGCTCAGCTAGTCAAGGCATTTCCTGCACGGTATTGAACCTGAAAGTTCATTACCGTGTTCAAAACAGCCCGCCACTTGTCCATACCCTGAACCGGATGAATCCAGTCCACACGCTTCCATCCTGTTTCCTTAAGGTCCCATTTAATTTCACTTATCCATTTATGTCTAGATCTTCCCAAGTATCTTCCTCCTTTGTGAACATTCTCCGCCCTGTGCTTGCTACATACCCCGCCAGTCTCATGCCCCTTGACTTAATAACCCTTAACAATATGTCGTCAAAAGGAACAACTATGAAGATCTCCATTAAGCAATCTTTTCCATTCTCTGTTATAATCCGCTAAGTGCAACGGAATATGACATTAGTCTATGTAAAAACAATGGAAAAATTACAAACAAAATGCACATTAAGTTTTATTTCTCCATTTTATGCTAATTCACTTCTACATGTTTCAGCCCTTCTGCGCCATCCTCAGGCAGATTCTCACGTAGTACGCTATATCACCGCGGTAGATGGTCGTCCTATTGTAGTTAGATTTTTAGTTGTCCATACTCGTAACTTGTGTACGTGTGTGTGTGTTCTTGGCCGGTTCAAGAATCTCCCTGAAGATGGCCCAGAAGGGCCGAAACACGTAGAAGTGAATTAGCATAAAACAGAGAAATAACACTTAAATGTGCGTTTTGTTGGTAATTTTTCCGTTATTTCTTATGATCTAATGCACGTAGATAAAACCCATTAGTCTACGTATTGACAACTTGCAATATCCTGAGGTACCCGATCTACGGATTGGACACCGCACAAGCAAGAACAAGGACAAGCATCCTGACTGCGCTTCATTGAGCCTGCATCAAATAAAATCGTGCTGCATATCAAGGTTGATTGACCTCTTTGATCGAGAGGTATCGATTTCTCTCGCATGAGCTTCAACTAACAATAGAGATGGGGAAAGGAGGAGACTGGATGTCGGACAGATGTGGAGAAAAAAGAAGAACTTTCTGCAGGGCCCCCTTCACACTCCGTAAGTCTAGGTATGCGGTGGACCGTAACATGTATACTATCACACAGGGGGCTGTGTCTGGTTGCTTGGATACGCATCTGCAGTGGCAGTGATCGAAATGTGTGACGCAAAGAATTAATGTGAAACATTAACATGTTGTAAAGTAATGTAACGAGGTTTATTTGATGCCAGGACTAGTTACATGACTTCACACTTAGCAACCGTATTTGAAAACACTAAAATCATTTGGAATTTTATAGCACAGATGTTTTGAAAAAAAAAAACAGAAGACTGATTTACCGCATAGCTCAATAGTAACACATTTTAATATCGAAAAATACACCCGCCCAAGGAATGGCAGGACGTTTCCAAGTGCATTTTATTACAATGTCAATAGAAAATTTCTTCCAGTCTCAGTAACCCTTATCGCACTTAGACTACTTCTACAGTTTACCGGAAATTACAATCCTAATTTTCAACAGGACACAATACTCCGCCACCTCCCACCGACAAGATCTGTTTTAATATCATCTTTCTTTTTTGTGGTTATTCATAGATGGAAGATGTGATCAGCTGCCTCACTAGGGCTAGGGCACAGATCAGGGGGTGGTCGTAGATGAGCCCGGAGCAATTGTGGAACAATTACTGGCAGGGGAAAACCAACGAAAAGCGAAGAAACACCTGCTCCAGAAGGGTTCTCTCTTCGTACAAAACGATTGGCACGTTAAGCCACCCTGAGTCTCTGAAGTGACAAATGTCCAGGCATTAAACTCGTAACAACATAAGATAACAATGGATAACTACGATTCACAAAAGGCGAGACCTTGCCACTCTGCCGTTACGTATGTTGGGTGTGTAGTTAAGAACAGAACGAGAAGGCGTCACCAAACGCTTGCTATTCTGCGTTATGTTAGTTACAGGTGCAAAAGAAGAGGCCAGTGTTGGGAATATTTACGAACAGGAACAAATGGTAATATAAATAAACGACAGCGGAAGGTAGGGGATGTGTTAAGCATCTCGTGTAGATCATGTATTTTGTATGTCTTTTACTGAAATGGATTACAAACTGATTATTAACCTCACGTACATTGGATAAACAATGCTTTCATACGTAAAAATGCTTCTTGAGTGAGCTTTATGATCAAAATTCAGTGATAATGTTGATAACAAGAGAAATGTTAGAATTTCAACAACTCTACATCGGAGGTGCGCAACACTTGCTATCCGCGGGGCAGTCTGACGCGAGTGATTTGGCCAAGTGCCACCAAGAGCTTTTAGAACATAATATTAATACACGCAGTGTATTAATATTATGTGTTACTAAAGTCTCCACGGGCCACTTAGGAAAGGTTCCAAGGCCACAAGATGCTCACCACTACTCTAGAGTAAAGAACTTAATTTAGGGTTGACTGTCTGCCTTTCGGAATATTTCTCCCATTTAATGTTAATACAAAACAGGCAATGTACGTGTAAACGTTACATTCAGGCGCGTTCGCGTAACCATTGTTGTGGCGGAAAAGCAATAAGTATTACATATTCTGCACGTGTGTCTGTAACCTTAATTTTCCAGCATGCAAAGCGGATGCGCCATATTATATTGTCATCTGTGGCCTGTCTGGCTCTACTATATTTTTTTCACATTATCTCATAAACGGCACGATTTTCGGGAAAAGCTATTGAACATAAAATGTGCGTTTTGATTTCCTCTACAGCTTTTTTTCTGAAATACTTCCCATTCTAAGAGAGACTCACCGAGATATTATCACAAATGTACAACGTCTTCATGTAAAGTAGCTGTTATTCTGGTCGGATTTTAATGAAACTTGAACTTTATCGACAGGTTTTCAAAAAATACTTACAATATCAAATTTCACGAAAATCCGTCCAGTGGGAGCATGGTTGTTCCATGCAGATGGACGGACGGACAGTCAGACAGACAGACAGACACGACGAAACTGATGGTCACTTTTCTCAATTTTGCAAACGCGCCTAGAAAAAAGTAAGAACATGTAACATAAACTTTCGGAAACAGGATCTGTTTCCATCCTCAGGTACAAAAGAAGATGGGAAGGCACCTACTCAGACGGCTCTGTCACAAAGACCTACTGTCAGTCTCTGGATGTTAAAGTTTGCTTCCTGAATGTGCACATCTTCCGCGAAACCGACAATATAAAACTAGTTTACAACAAACAAATTGCACATACTATTCTCAGTATGTACAATTTGTTTGTTATAAACTAGTTACATATATATACAAAATAAACTTTTTTGTTTGCTTTCTCGTTACTTCGTTAGACAATGTGAGCGTGAAGATTACGGTCTTCATCAGAAAGACCTATCTGCGAAACTACACGGCGTCACATAGCAGAAGATCTGTATCCTCAATATTCATCTCAGCCAATCGGCGGTGTCATTTCCTTTCAAAAGTGCTATCCGCCATTACTTTATCACATTTCTTGCATGCACGACGTTTAGTTTTAATGGAGATGTTACACTTGGACAAATGTCACATATTCCTACAAGACTGGAGAGTCACGTCTTATTAAACATGGACCTGGACAACTTCTATTATGGACAGCCTAACTGTGACTCACGCAAACGCCTATAAACAAAATGACAAAACGAAGCACATAAGACGGGTAAACCTCCTGCCATGATAATTAATATTTGCACCCAGAATACCAGTTAAATATAATTAAAAGTTCGAAATAAATAACTTCAAATCACCAAAGAAACTTTTGTAAAGATATAGTAAAGCTTACATCTGTTGTGTAATATGGAAAATATTTAGAACAGGGGCGTCCAACCTTTATTTTTTGGAAAGGGCCACGACCGTTATTAAGGGTTGTTTCGCGGGCCGCACGTGGAAAAAAATCACAATAAATGGTATACCTACCCACCAAAATTATTGTGAAATTTTTATAGTACGTACGTAATTTACAAACGTCAATGCGGGCCTACGACACAAACTGGCGGGCAGCGGGTTGGACACCCCTGATTTAGACTTCCGTCCGGTGACGTTCTGCTGGTGCTGAAGTAGCAAACTGCAACCGAACTGTCAAAAAAATGTACAGGTTAAATTTGCTACGTTGATACGCTGCAAAAACGAGCAGCTGATGGTATTTTGCAATACTCACAAGTGTCTACTCGAAACCGAGTAGATATAAGGTGCTGTCAGTCTCAGTGCCATAGAAGTAACGTTAATAAATATTTCGTTTTAGTGGACACTTGCCAACTTTAATAACTAACTAACTAACTAACTAACTAACAACTAACTAACTCCATGGGGCAGAGGCCTTCTTGAGAAGCTAACAGTTTCTCAGCTAGTCAAGAAATTCCCCTCATTTTATGGAACCCGGAGGTTCATTACCGCATTCACAAGAGCCTGCCACCTGTCCCTATCCTGAGCCAGCTCAATCCAGCCCATGCTCCCAATCCCACTTCTTGAAGACCCATTTTAATATTATCCTCCCACTTACGCCTGTTTGCCAACTTTAAAGCACAGATTAATTCGGACAACTTTGTAGTTTCTAAAAGACAATCCATCATAGAAACATTAAATCAAGTTTTCCCTGTCCACGCCATTAAGGCATGTTGGGGGACTAGAAGTACAGCTCTACTCATTCCTCGGCGTTAGGTGGAGGTGATTCGTTAACTTCACGACCGACCGCTTTTACCTGCGGGGAAAGAACCATCGGTACCCATTGCATAGGAGACTGGGTCGGCCCCGGAGCTCATCTGGACGTTATGGATGGAAAAAAAATATATATATTTTGCCTCTACCAGGATTCGAACATCCGATCGTCCAGCCCATTGCCCAGACACTACACCAAATACGCAACATGACCAATATGCATACGAAAACTGCATCAGGACAGTGCATCTCGGAAGAGCCCCAAATAGCTTTGCTCCACTAGTGCGGATGAGAAAGGAGGTCGCGGCCTGTTTTAAGGCATTATACTGGAATTTGCGTGCAAGGACTGAAAAAATAAACCACGAAAAACATCATTCAGGATAGCCGGTCTGAGGGCCGAGATTTGAACCAGGGATCTTTGGAATAAGCAGAAACGGTACACACTCTACGGCAACACTGCGTTAACTGAAGCAGGCAAGATGACGTCTTCCGGTTACAAACCTTCATTTTTATTGAGGCCTCTTATGCGAAAACCAGAAAATAACACGAGTTTCACAAATTTAAATCTTAGGGTAACATTATTGAAGCGTCTAAATCGCATATTTCTCTTTAAATTATCCTCGCAATCCTAACACAAACAGAAACACCAGAATGAACGCATAAAGCGTATACCATTCGTTCGATTTCAACCAAAATTAAATTTATTCTACACATTTCAGGTTAAAACTCATCATTATGACACCCCGTACAAATCCATCTAGCTGTTCTCGGGTTTGTGCACACAGGCAAACAGACGGACAAACATACGAAGTTAAAGGGCAGACTTTTGCAAATTTTCATTGCGAACGTTCCAGAGAAGTACAAAAACCTGTCAGTACATCGACTAAAGCAGTACATCGCTTTTCATACATACCGTATGCTTCTTAAAATAACGAGCTATCACTTTCCCAAACAACGTTAGGCGGTTGCTAATAAAAACGAAGACTCGGTGTGTTTACTGTGACGTAGGAAGTAGAATTTTATATACTAGGGTGGCCACCTAGACAAGCTTCGGGATCCGCATTTTCGGACGCATTAATAAAATAGGATGGCTTCTTATTTCTGACCACCCAACTACAATAGTTTAGTCTCAGTTAGTTATGACTGTCCTTTCTTCAGAAACCCTTTTAAAACCCCGCTCACTCTCGGCCTCGAATGCATGTAAACTACCTGAATATCATTTGCTTACAGACAGCCTGCGCCAGCCGTGTTGTGGTCACCCCTGTTATATATTATTTAGATTTCGGTCCTCAAAATTATGTATGGAAAAATACTTTTCGGTCCGCATCGCCCAATAAGGGTATAACTTCACGCGAAACTCAAAGCGAAACTCATATTAAAAAAAAAGCGTTTCCAGACGTTTCATTGTAAATCGTATGAAAGTGTGGCAAAGTTCAAATATTTGGGAACGAGCCTAACAAATCAAAATTGCATTAATGAAGACATTAAGGGTACACCGAACTCGGAATGGCTGCTGTCATTCGATGCATAATCCTCTGTCTTCCAGTCTGCCATCAAAAAAAAAAATTTTTTTGTACGTTGACCTATACGGGTGTTAAACTTGGTCTCTCACACTGAAAGAGAAACATAGGCTGAGAGGGTGTTTAAGAATAGGGCGCTGAGCAAGATACTCGGGCCTAAGAGGGACGAGGTAGTAGAGAAATGGAGGAGAATCCGCAGTGTGGGGCTTTAAGATCCGTACTCCTCACCAAATGTCATTCGGGTGATCAAATAAAGAAGAATGAGACCGGCTGGGCATGTAGCAAGTATAGGAGAGTAGAGATGTATAGAGAGTTTTAGTGGGGAAACGTGATGGAAAGAGACTACTTGGAAGACCTACGCATAGATGAGAGGGTAATATTCAGAAGGACGTTCAAGAAATAGTATGAGGGCGTGGATTGGACTTATCTGGCTCAGGATAGGGGCAACTGACGGGCTTTTGTGAATGCGGGAATAAACCTTCGGTTTCCATAAAATGCAGGAATTCCTTGACTACCTCAGGAACAATTAAGTTCTCAGCAAGGACCGCGCCCTACTCAGCTAGACAGTTCAACGTAAAGCTTCATACTCCTACGTCACGTAACGTGGAGATTCCATTTGCAGTAGTTTAGCATGATTGAGTTATCCCTCTGTACGCCAAAAAGTCGTATAATGGCGTGGAGGCATAGCTCTACTCATTCTTAACCTCGGCAGTAAATGGCGGTGAGTGTCAGATTTACGCTCCGGCCGCTTTAGCTCCCCTACCCATTGAATCGGAGACTTGCTGGGCCCAAGAGCCCGTCTAGACGCTGTACCCCTGCCGGGAATGAAACCACAGATCCTCGAACGTCCAGTACACACGCTATTACTATACCGACTGCGCCATCCCCATTCCTTTTGTATGACGCGCACTAGCCATTTAAAGCCAAGTGGTTAGAACATGTATCACCAGGTTTCACATTCAAATAAAATACTTGTGCCCACAGAATATGTGGTCTGTCCGAGTCCTACTAGGTGAGATTATTCGACTCCAAACAGCCAATACATTGATTTCTGTAATAGTGACGCATTGTCCAGTGCGCGGTACTCACTGAACATAATAAATAAATAAATAAATAAATAAATACACAAATAAATCCGTTTTGTGAGATTTCAGGCTTCCGCCGTGGTGTACTTGAGCTCTTAGCTCATTTGAGTTTTTATACAGCTTTGGTTGGTAGCTGTTTACGGACGTTTCGGGACGGGCAGGCAGTCCCAAAACGTCGCTAAACAGCTAACAACGCTGCGTAACAACTCAGAACAACGAAAACATCATATAAGTCTCCTTTACTCTACAGGACAAACAGCGTGCTATCCGTTGGGTAGGAAGTTGATTGCCCAGAGTCGATCTGGTTGCGTCGGCTAAGAGAACAATCCCTGCTCCTACCCCTGGCTCCTGTTGGCAATCTAACCCCGCCAGTCCAGTCTGTAGCCTAGTCACTACACTGACTGAGCTACGAACATCCACAGTACCAGAATACAGACACAGTGCTCTGTCAATCTGAAGGAACTGTACAGCTGTCATCGAGGCTGCGTCTACTGCACGTTCAAAATAAAAGTAGCAAGTGAATACACATACCTATGCACATTGTCATGTCATACGTTTAATTGACATCACTTAACCAGGATCAGAGACTTGTTATGTCGGTACTCACATTATTAATCAATGTCAGAACTAAACGAGGATGTGCAGGCACATCGAATTATTTGAAAGCTGTCGCGGCCATTGTGTCAACAGTTTTAGTAAACGGCCGCCATATTGGTGTTATTCAGACATAGAAAAACTAACAGCTAATTCGCCGGACAGGTCCTTACCTGGAATTCAAACAACGATGGAAGGAGGGTATTACGGAGTGGGATAGTGGAACCGAAACTGGACGCGGCTCTTATCCCAGTATATGACAATTATATGAGACTTGTGGTTCTCAAAGTAGTGATGCTGAAGATTCAGCCCTTACGTAAAAAGATAATATTAAAATGTATCCTAAAGAAACAGATTTCACGGCGTCACACCCGAGATGATCATAATGTTGTATGCAGTTCGTTGGGTAGTCATTCTGTCAGCGAGTAAAATGTGTAAATTGTTAGGCAGTCAGTAAACAAGTTACGGCCAGGTTACAGTGCAAGCCACAATACACGTGACCACACCGTGAGCACACATTAGCCCCGCGCGAGATGTGAATTGTGTGGCAACACAATTTTATTAATGCCCAGTGTTTCCGAGAAGGGCTTTCATTGTATAGAGGCAAACAAAGGTGTGTGATTTAGTTTGGGTTCATGTCAATGGACTGTTTACACACCTGCAATGTGGCTCAAAAATTGTGCTACTCCTGATGTATGTTTCTAATGTACTGCAGGCTGGAGAAAAATGTCCAAACTACTTTCACGTCGGTCGCTGGCTGCAGGCAGGTAATAAGAGAGGAGATCTGACATGGCCAGGTCACTGAATGTTATGATTAATCTATTGTGGAACGTGAGGCCGTGTAGTCTAGCAAGCAGTTACCAAATTCTATAATAAAAATGGGCACAATATAACATTCTGAAAGGCTGAAATCAATGTATAGGCCTACCATATGGTGTCGCACCTTAGACGACCGTATTACGCATTAATAATACAGTGGTACGGCGGATATGCAGGACAACTCAAAAAACTAACTAACTAACTAACTAACTAGTTAACTAACTGACTGACTGATTAATCAACTGACTGACTGACTAACCGACTGACTGACTGCCTGACTGACTAACCGACTGACTGACTGACTAACTAACTAACTAACTAACTAACTAACTAACTACGGGGCACAGTTCTTGAGAAGCTAAAAGTTCTTCAGTTAGTCAAGACATTCCCCGCATTTTACGGAACCCAAAAGTTCAGCACCGTATTCGCAAGAGAAAACCACCACCTGCTCTTATTCTGAACCAGATAAATCCAGTCCACGCCCGCATCCTATTCCTTGAAGATCCACTTTAATATTACCCTCACATCTACGCCTAGGTCTTCCTAGGTCTTCCCTCAGGTTTCCCCACCAAACCCCAGTATGCACCTCTCCTCTCCCCCGTACGTGCCACTTTCCCCGCCTATCTAATTCTTCTTGATTTGATCATCCAAATAACATCAGACGAAGAGTACAAACCAACGAAGCTTCTCACCGTGCGATTTCCTCCAGTCCCCTGTTACTGGAACAGAGTACACGCGTTGGAATATCCGTACAAAACAAGGTGGCTCTTATTTTTGGCGGGTCATAATACAGACAAGTGCAGAATCTCTGAAACTGTCTCCTAAACCCTGCCGGTCATCGGTATGGGCCCCAGAGGTCACAAAGCAGATCAAATTTCGACATCACATTCCTCCCCAGTTCTTGGAAACTGCTTCAAATGGTGGCACAAAAACGACATTGTTCACATAGCTCCATAAACAGACGTCACACAGAATGACGGCACACCACATCACATACAATCCTGCAGTAGTGTCTTAGTGAGATGTGTTTAAATCAGTAGATATTTAGCAATTACACCGTTTCTTAAATTAGGTGCGTATACACTCAGCTCATGAATGTTTAATACCTGTGGAACCCTTGTGACTAAATCCGAATTTTCGCGATACTGCCGTGCAGTAGAAGTGCACTTTTGTGGTGCAAAAACGAAATAAAGCCTCTTAACACACAAACTTTTATTCAAACATAAAACATTTAAGCAAATTTACAAAAAAAAAGTTTTATTATTGGAGATTTACATTGAAAATAAACTGAGGGCCGATTATGCACAAGAATGTGTAGAAAAATAAAATAAAATGCAATTAAAATTCCGAAAATTATATTTACCAATTTCATTACAAATAAAAGAAACGCGCTTGCGGAATCCCTAGGTTCCGCGGAACACAGTTTGAATACCACACACTTACGTCAAATAGCCCATAAGGATTGTGTTTCAGTTTTGTTTTAACACCCCTACTGTGTTGACAGCCGAACATATTAACCAACCACCGAATGTTGTATCAGACGGATCCCTGGCCGGCTCGGCCTCTCCTCCCGGAGGCTGGCTGTCTTGACTGATGATCGCTCACGTTACTCTCAGTCGTTTCCTTCTACAGCCTTCTCAGCATTTCATTAAAACCCATCCTCACATACGACAGTAAATAAACCTGTACACTTGAAAAGTGTTGTTGTATAAAGAAATGAAACAAGCAAGGAAACTTTATGTTATCCATACCGAGCACGTACTTACCAGAATTGTAGAACAGGAGATCCAACACGTGCACACTTTTTATAAAGTATTCGTAAAAGATATTTACTCACAAACCCGACAAGTTTTGGTACAACTTGGTACCAACATACGGACCTCTAATCTTTAATGACTAGTGTTTTATTTTCAGTACCACCCCTGATGATCGTACCACGTTGTAACGAAACATGTCGGGTTTGTGAGTAAACATCTTTTACGAACGTTTTATAAAAAGTGTGCACGTGTTGGTCTCCCGTTATACAATTCAAGCAAGAAAATGTCCGCAGGGCACAACACTTCTGGAGCTTTCGCTCTGTTACTGTCCTTGTTAAGTTTTTCTATATTTTTCCCTAGGCTATATTAGCAACAAATTTACAGCTGCTAATGCCCGATTCTTATGTGCAGATTGTCAACTGTTTCTTCGACCTCAGCTCGTGCCTCAGGGCAGACCAAGCCTGTCTCCATATTAAAGCCAATCACATAAATGAACGTAGGTCTTCATGTGACGTGTGTAATTTTTGCCCAAATTTAATCAAACTTCTATTTAGTCGGTATGCCTATTTATAAGAAGGGTGATAAGACAGATTGCAATAACTATCGAGGCATATCAATTTTGTCGACTACGTACAAAATTCTATCCAACATCCTTTTGTCAAGGTTAACTCCATATGCAGAGGAAATTATTGGGGATCATCAGTGTGGATTTCGACGTAACAGGTCAACCACTGATCATATATTCAGCATTCGCCAAATACTTGAGAAAAAATGGGAATACAATGAGGCAGTGCATCAGCTATTTATAGACTTCAAGAAAGCCTATGATTCAGTTAGGAGGGAGGTCTTGTATAATATTCTCATTGAGTTCGGTATCCCCAGGAAGCTAGTAAGGTTAATAAAAATGTGTCTAAGTGAAACATATAGCAGAGTTCGGGTAGGCAAACATCTGTCTGACACGTTCCCTATTAAGAGTGGCTTGAAACAAGGAGATGCTCTGTCGCCATTGCTTTTCAACTTTGCTTTAGAATATGCCATTAGGAGGGTTCAGGCAAACCAGGAGGGCTTGAAATTGAATGGTACACATCAGCTTCTGGTTTATGCTGATGATGTTAATATATTGGGCGGAAGCGTACATAGCATAAAGAAAAATGCAGAAGATTTAATTATTGCTAGTAAGGAGATTGGTCTAGAAGTAAATGCTGAGAAAACTAAGTACATGGTCATGTCTCGAAATCAGAATGCAGGACACAATCACAACATAAATATAGATAATAAATCCTTTGAAAGGGTGGAAGAATTCAAATATTTGGGAGCAACCCTAACGAATCGAAACTCCATTCATGAAGAAATTAAGAGCAGATTGAAGTCGGGGAATGCTTGCTATCATTCGGTGCAGAATCTTTTGTCTTCGAGGTTGCTATCCAAAAACACAAAGATTAGGGTATACAGAACTATAATTTTACCTGTTCTTCTGTATGGATGCGAAACTTGGTCTCTCACACTGAGGGAGGAACAAAGACTGAGGGTGTTCGAGAATAGGGTGCTGAGGAGGATATTTGGGCCTAAAAGGGACGAGGCGACAGGGGATTGGAGAAGACTACATAACGAGGAACTTAATGACCTGTACTCATCACCAAATATTATTCGGTTAATCAAATCGAGAAGACTGAGATGGGCGGGGCATGTGGCACGTATGGGGGAGGAGAGAGGTGCATACCGGATTTTGGTGGGGAGACCCGAGGGAAGGCGACCACTTGGGAGACCCAGGCGTAGATGGGAGGATAATATTAAGATGGATATTCGGGAAGTGGGATGGGAGGACATGAACTGGATTGATCTGGCTCAGGATAGGGACAGGTGGCGGGCTCTTGTGAATGCGGTAATGAACCTTTGGGTTCCATAAAATGCGGGGAATTTCTTGACTAGCTGAGAAACTGTTAGCTTCTCAAGAAGGCCTCTGCTCCATGGAGTTAGTTAGTTAGTTATTTAGTCGGTAGATTTTAGTCAAAACCCAAATAAAAAATTTCATGAAAAGTCGTACAGTGGGTGCCGAGTTGTTCATTGACGACTGACGGGCAGACAGACTCGAGGATTTAACAGTCCCATTCGCAGTTGTTGTTTGGTAATATGCCTTACAACGAAGCTTTCTCTTCCTAGATTGTAACAGCGTATAGTGTGACAGAAAAGCGGAGCTCGTCGCTGAAACGTTGGAAGATTTACCAGGTTACACGGCGTCACGTCCCAGAAGACAACAATTTTCAGTCACTGCCGTGAAAATATCAAATCTCAAAAAGAACAAAAATAACCCAACCATCCGTCTTGCACCTCCCTCCACTTTCAACAACCAGCGTGTTTCAAGCGATATAGCTCTATGTTTGAACACTATTGTAGGAGTTCATAACTCAGGCTGGCTACACAACAACAAATGCTTCCTATACACATAATTCAAGTTACACACATTACGACGTAACAGATCATCAACTGCTGTCAATGCCACAAAAATGCCTTGTAAGTTTCGCTAAAAATTTTATGTTTTCGCCATACGTATACCTACAAACACATTCTGAAGTTAAAAGAGTTACAAATTAAATGAAATGAATTAGCCATACGACTTCAGTATTGTTAGGGTTACGTTAACAGTTAGCCAACACAACTTCTAGTTAAAAATTTACAAAATTTAAATGACAGACTAAGAGTTAAAATATTAAAATTCTGAGCCTTGAATTCGTTTGACCTGGTGCGTATAACCTAACGGCATTAGACTAAATCAACTCTTTGACACAAATAATAAAAGAGTTGATTTACATGTTAAACGAAGTACAGCGGAACGGCAATGCTACTGGACGAAAATAATAAAAATAAAAAAAATCCAATGAATAATTGTGACTTTTTCTAAGTTCATAATTTCTGTTAGAGGCGGCCACTGTGATTACTCGCTCCGGGCGTTAAAAAAACCTACGCAAACGCGCCTAAAGAAGTGGTACACGCAGTTACCATTGTTCTTTGAAGGTATAAAACACCTCTCTATTATCGCCTGAACTCCTCGTTTCATCAGTGACCTCTATTTACCTTTAAGGCAGGGGTGCAAAATCCCGGGTGCCAGGTCGCCTGGACAACTAGATTTTGTACTGTAGCGCCTAATATTTGTGGGTCCTCCGTATGGGAGTTGCTTCATGTCATCCTTCAGGTGGCTTTGAGGTGCCTCCTAAATTTTTGGAAAATTTGTGAATTTGTGATTTATCCTATGATAACTAATGTCATTAGGATATTGTGCTTTCAATAAAACTTAAAACGCATTTATCAAAATGCATTGTCGTTGATGATATGGAATTAAATTTGGAATTACAACGTGCAGACAAGCTTTACTGTTCCCTGTATCTCATTACATATTGGCCATATTGTAAGTAACGACATATATTTAGTGTCATATTGTGTTCTATAGTCCGTTTGTTAGAAAGCCGGTGAACTTTGACCTAAGCTTTAGGAATCAGAATGCAGTTCGCTCCAAGTCCTTTACTGTCGAGACCAATACAGAACTGAACGGAATGTTGTACTGGACATGAAATATGCAGACGGAGTATATCTCCTAATTGTGTGTTCGTATTATGCACTCAGTGCAAATAAGGCATGAAAAGTGTACGTCTAATAAAGGAAATATATACACAGGGCTACACCCCGTTAAGAAAACATTTCATTCATATAAATTTCACCAGTCGCGTAAATAAGTGGCAACCCCCCCCCCAGCCCCTCCGGCGACTGGATAATCGGGGCCCCCCTATAACTATTAGCGAAATTACTACCAGAGCTCACAACAGGGGTGCAGAATAGTGCCTTCTGTCAGGAGAATGGAATCCAGCCCGACAGAACTGACAAAAAATTTTAGTACTCTGTTCATTGTCCCTGACCCAGGGCCCCCCACGCCGCGGCGTCTGTGCGGACCTTATCTACGCTACTGCTTTTAACAGCAGAACAATAAGCGGAAATATAAGAATCAAAGTCTATGTTTCCAATGCCCCCTTTTGCAAGACCAGCCATCGTAACTTCCTGATTTTTTCGGGCTTTGAAATCTCCGAACTGCCAGTAGTAGGATGCATAAGAAGTCTATTATCTTTAGCCTTAAACTACGCTGCTAGAAGAAACTTCATGCAAAAATTTTTCTACAATCTTTTGACACACCACAACTGAAGCGGTAATAGTACACATGAAAGTAGCCATCCCTCGCCAAACGTTGGGTTACATGCCTAAAAAATACATGGCGGTTGGTAAGACCAAGGATTAGCAGGCAAATTAGGATTACGGAAACAAGGACCGCTGGTAAAACTTATCAGAGCCTAACCAAATTGCATGTTCCTTCAATACACGCACACAAACATATAATAGCACTGGACATCAATTACGAAAAGCGACACAAAAATACGCACCGCAACGGCAGTCTGGAAGCCACAAAACTGGTTTCGAATGTCGTTACAAACCTCCCCCCCCCCCCCAAGAAATGTGGGTATCATGTTTCGTAAGTCACCGATTTTTGGCCCGTACTCAACAAAATGTTGCACGAATGTGTCTATTAAGTTCTCTATGACTGTCCGTCTGTCCGCTCACAACAATCCCCAAACCGCTGCATGGTTTTTCGTTAATTTTTTTATGTCGAGTAACTTTTGCTAAAATCCGTCGACACGTCACAGGTCAGGTTACACCCGAACACAGTAACGCACATTTCACGTGAAGACTTACAGCCTTGCTTTCAGCGTGATGAGCGTAACCCAATCCAGTACGTACAGTATTTAGTGTTAAGGACAGATGTTTTAAGCAAACTAAAATATGTTTCATGCGAAATACCTGTTCCACATTAGACTTTCGATTTTCAATATAGTTCAACAAAAGTGACCGAAAGCGCCAAAATTCTAACGGAAAGCGGTCCTGTCCTAAATTGTTTTTATACGAACGCAAAATTACAAACTGTTGATACGTAAAGCTAAGGACCATTGTTGGCAAATCCGAACACAAATGGAACATCACACATACTTAAAATCTGCGGTTGGCAAGGAACTTCCCCATAGGAAGACGACGGATTTTATTTTTCAGTCTGTCTGTCCGTTTGCAGTAATAGTAGTAGTAGTAGTAGCAGTAATAGTAGTAGTACTAGTAGCGGTAGCAGCAGCAGTTACGATTCCTATGTGGTATGCCGTAAATTCTGGCTTAAAATCTTGGCCTGGCAATTGACTATTCTGAGATTTCTCATTGTCTTCCTCAGTATCTCGTTCTGATAAACTTTTACAACATACGACACCTTTGTTCTGCAGCCCTTCCAATTCAAGATCCACTTTCAGCCTATCAATATAGGCTATATAATGTACACGCATATAAACATGACGTTAACCTGATCAAAGCTTATCATGTAACACATGCAGAGATCCCTATGTTGTTATAAATCCATTTAATTACACATATACACACACGCATGTAAAAAGTAAAGCCATGTCAGTACACCCCACTAGGTGCAAGAACAGGGCCAGTTTTTCTCAACGTTCGGCACCAAATGGACATGAATGTGAAGCCTCGCACTTCGGCTGCTTTACGTCGAAGGAAACAGTATTCGGTAGCCATCAGGTTGCGTGGGCTGCAGAGCCGGTATGGACGACTTGACCAAGAGAAAAATCTGCGAAAGAACAGCCTTTTCTCCGACGGTCCATTCCGTGTCCCAACAGCCGTAACTGACTGAGATACCTGACTGCTATAATGCATCTGCAATGAACTATTTTCTGCCAGTGTTGTTACCGACATTTGAATGGACATATACCATTTGCTCTGGCTCTAATTAATTTTAATATTCGACAATTTCCAGGGATTCGATTCCCGGAACAGGGAAGAGAAATTTCTCTTGTCCCAAATGTACAGACGGGCTTTGGGGTCCACTTAGCCTCCTAATCAATGGGTACCAGGATTCCTTCCCTCGGGGGTAAAGCGGCTGCGGAGTGGAGAAAACTCACCTCCATCAGGTGCCGAGGTTAAGAAAGAGTGGAGCTACACCTCTACTCGCCCTATAGGTTCTATGCTTTCATGGAGTGGAGAGCGACGACTTCGCCTATTACCTTCATTCGACAATTTCACCCACTGCTTTAAAGATCCCTGTAACTAATAAGTCGTCTCACAGAAAATGATAGGTAAAATTTTCATGTAAATGGTGAACAGCCCCTGTGCTACGTTTACACTGGGAAGCTACAGATCAGAGGCGATCATAATGCGACTCGCAAGCCGCATGCGGGTTGTGTAAGCAACCTGTAAAAAATTAATATCCAAGGCTAACCGCGCACGGCATTTTAAAATATTTTCGAAAGAATGGAAACTCATAACTAACTGAAATTAACCTATTGTAGCTGGATGAACAGCAATAAAAAGTCATCAAGTAAGAAAAAAATGCTTTATTTTACTTTATTAAGACACGGCTCGTGCCTAATTTGCCTACTAAAGTGCGACTCCTGAAGTTCGGCCAGCTGGTTACCCCTGCCATATAGAGGTTCAATGCATGCCTGGTAGACTGAAGCTAAATAATCTGCCCCTGTCCGAGCAATGAGAGCATACAGGGGAAGTACACGTACAATTTTACACGTTAACCGCGACGCTAGATGAAGGTGAGTGGTCAACATAACGCCCCGGCCGCTTTGCCCCCGGCAAAGAAACCCGGTACCCATTGAATAGGAGGCTCGGTAAGCACCAAAGCCGGTCTAGACAATTTGGAGAACAGAAAAATCTCTTGCTCCTGCCAGGATTCGAACCCCATACCGGAGCGCACAAAACGGGAGACGAGGATAAGGGACAAAAATTATGACTCCAGCCAGCACACCTCGTATTTCAACAAAGAAGACGGGAAGACTGATTAAATAAGCACATAGTAGACAGCAGATGAGACCTGGGCTATTGTTTCCGTTGCAGTATGTCATATGTGCAACAGGGAGATGGTTAGATCTGCGTTATACCCCACCCTTGAAGATAGGACCGATACGTTGTCCCGAAACGTCGGTAAAGGATTACCATTCGACGCTGCGTAATACCCCAGAAGACAGCTGATCTCATCAGCATGGCGGCGGAAGCCTGAAATCACGGAGGGGGATGGTTCGTGCCTTCTGGAATGCGACGCTGCGTTGTTAGAGGAGTAGTTCTCGACGTTTCGAAGGGTCGTAGTGCCTTCATATTCAGGGTCAAGCAGTCCAAGGAGAAGGGAGATGTTTTTGGGACGGTCAGTGTTACATTCTCCTTCGTCCGAGACGAACTTGCTGAGCCTCCCTTTTGTCACGTCAACCTGCGCAGGCAGACTGTTCAAGCACACGAACTAACTTTTCAAAACGTTTTCGACACAATAAAAGGTTTTGAATAATCGCCCTTAGAAAAGTGTTAGCACCACACCCACACACTTCAACCTCCCCCCCCCCCCGGCCCCATTTCCTCCCACTCCTCAACCATTACAAAAATGAGGTCACTTTACATACAACAGCGACATAAGGCACACGCCTCCTATTAAATCAGACAGACCTTGTGACCACTTGATGACTGTCTTGCGCGATATGAAACGGTTCAGTTTGTCGGGAAGGTACTGACGTTTCGAACGAATCTCCTGCTCCATCTTCAGCTTGGAAGGCTAAGTCGCGCCACAAGAACTCTCAGTGAAAGACAAAATGTACAGAACCAATGGGAGACGTTTAACAGAATGCGAAACGGGGACTGTGCGAGGTATGAGAAGAATTGAATAAAAGCAAACACGTAAATGGGGTTAAAAGGGCAAAGATGGCATTTAGAAAATTATAACTGACCTTCCTAACAGGGGCAGTACTAAATAAAAAGCTGTCTTTATCTAAATTGGCTGGCTTGTGTTCCACTTGCCTGCTAACACACACTAGCAAGTCCCGTAAAGTCTTCATCCATCTGACGTAAGATATTTCAGCAGTTCTGCCTCCACTGTCCACACCATTAGCTCCAAATTCAATAAGAAATAAACGTTGTTGCTCTGAGCGGAGTAGGGCCTCTAGAGGTGAAAACTAACGTCTAAAAGCAAAAATCTCAGACACAACTGGCAGGACTACCTTGGATAGGGGATCAGCCCGTAGCAGAGTTTCTAATTACACAGGGCTAACATAGATACACAAGCTGGGAAATGTACGCAATAGCGCTAAGATTTCTGGGGTGTCCCCTCTTATTACCCACACACTTTAAATTCGTAATGACGTCTTTCCGTCACTGTGTGTCATCTTTCTGTACACCACAAAACTGCCAACCTGACACTGAAGAACTAAATCCCGAAACTGATAGAACCCGAAAAATACTTTCAAAATTCATTGTTGCTTATTTAGTTACACCGTAAATGGATCACTTGGGAACATCCTGTAAGATAACAATTTATTTAGTTTTATCGTAAACCATACCACGTAGTTTCCATTAAATTTTCAGTTAAGAACATTCTATATGAGTAGAAATTGTTTTAGTTCCGTTGTAAACCTTATGAAGTAATCGTCTGCCTACCGACCTCTATAGGAACGCTCTGTATGAGGATGAATTTTTCATGGTGTTTCAACGTGAAACATTCAAAATAATGTTCAAGAAAGGGTTTAGTTAAGGCCATCCTGTGTAAAGGCATTTGTTTATTTAGAACACAGGTCATTAGGAACATTCTGTATAAAAACTTGTTTATTTCGCTTCATCTTAAAACTGACAAATTAATCTCCAGTAAATGGATCACGTAGGAACACCCTGTGTAAGAACTTGTTTTCGAATTTCCACAGGTTGTTTTCGACATCCATCAGTGTCAACGCGGACACGCCATTCGTCACGGCACATCTTTTAACAAGTCCATATTCAAATTGTAACGTAGGCAGCTGGTGACACAACGTCAAGCCACGGCGATTCTATCACACATTGTGATGTACAAAACGTCTACGCAAGGGAACAACTAGCTGCTAATTCTGCCCAACTTTCTCTCTCCTTGCAGGAACCCGGTCTCCCCTTACAATTCGACAGCACTTCTATCTCTTGTACTAGTCATCCATCTTCTAATCCCCACAGACCTCAACTCAAATCATTCTCAACACACTCCATCCATCTAAGACTCAGTCTTCCTACTTCCTTCTTCCTCCAGCCTTATTCTCAGAAATTCTTTTCACTCCTCAGCCTCTTTCCTTTATTTCAATGTCGACCAGCCAATCAAGCCTGTTACATTTCGTGCTTGGTATAATGCTAGGTCAGCCACACAAATCCATTATTTCCTGATCTGTTCAAGATTTTCTTTCGCTATTCCCACATGCCGAAACAGAAAGGCCTACTCTCCGTACAATCTTTCTTTTCCACACAGTCAGTGGCACTTTATTTGTTAAAATCGATCTCTCCTCCACAGGAGACTGCATAATAAGGAACTCCTCACCAAACAGGGTATGTGGCATGTATGGGGGACAGGAAAGGTGCATATAGCACTTTGGTATGGAAACGCAAGCGAAGGAGACCAGTTGCAATATCTAGGCGTAGGTGGGAGGAAACTACTAAAATGGATCTTAAAGAAACCTGATGGGAGGTCGCGGGCTGGAATGATCTGGTCCAGGATAGGATGAAGGAACGGGCTCTCGCAAACGCATTAATGAACCGTTGGGTTCCATAAAATGCTGGAAATTTCTTGATTAGCTGAGAAACTATTAGCCTCTCAGGAAGGACCCTGGTTTTGTGTGGGTGTGAAACTTGGTCTTTCACGCTGAGGGAAGAACAAAGACTGAGGGTGTTCAAGAATAGGGTGCTCAAGAGGATATTCGGGCCTAAGAGGGAGGAGGCGACACGGGAGTGAAGAAGACTACATAACGAGGAACTTAATGATATGTACTCATCACCAAACATTATTCGGGTGATCAAATCGAGAAGAATGAGAGGGGCGGGGCATGTAGCACGTATGGCGGAAAAGAGAGGTGCATACAGGATTTTGTTAGGGAGACCTAAGGGAAGGCGACCACTTGGGAGACCCAGGCGTGGATGGGAGGATAATATTAAAATGGACCTTCAAGAAGTGGGATGAGGCATGGGCTGGATTGAGCTGGCTCAGGATAGGGACAGGTGGCGGGCTCTTGTGAATGCGGTAATGTACCTCCGGGTTCCATAAAATGCGGGGAATTTCTTGACTAGCTGAGAAACTCTTAGCTTCTAAAAAAGGCCTCTGCTCCATGTAGTTAGTTAGTTAGTTAGTTAGTTAGTTAGTTAGTTAGAAGGACCCTGCTCAATGGAGTCAGTCGACTCCCCATACACGGTAAAAAGTCTGATAAACCTTTTTGTACAGCATTCAGCGTCTTGCTTGATACTTTCCTGAATTTAAATACTAATGACAGACAAAGGCAGCATCTCCTTCCATTTCACCAAATCTAATCCCTGCGATATTTCATTATCATCAGTAATCAGAAAACCTAGATAAACAGACATCTACGTGAACACTCAGGTCTTTTGTGACGTGGCATTATATTATTGGGCGAGTCATTCCCGACGTTTCGAAGGCACATAGAGCACCTAACAAAGACGTCAGAAAGAAAAGTGCACAGGGGCGCAGTCTATCGGCAAGACAGATTGTCAGGCAAAGTTTTTCTTCTTTATTTATCTATACACCTATATAAGTTTATTTAATGATGCTGTCAGTAAGTAGGACAGCATAGCGTCGAATTGTAGGATGACTGGTGTCTAATAAATGTGGAACGAAGCCGATGCATTATATTTTGAGGTTCGTCTACCCCTGGATTTGCCTGGTGGGGTTTAGGAACACCAGGAAAAGCTTTTCCGAGGACAGATGACCTGGGGAGAGATGTGAAACACGGAACATCAAGGATACGAAAGAATAACTGCATGTTCGGCGTCCAGGTTCTGGTCGGGAGTCCGTTCCAGTGGTGGTGACTTATTCTGGGAACCTGTCGCGGGTATGCTCCGTCATCATCTCGCAGTTTCCAGCAGACGCAGTACCAACCTAACCGGCCCTAACGAAGCTCACATTCCACGAATTACAATAGTTGATTGCATTCAGTGCCATCTATATCTGTATCAGTGGCGTCATGTTTGTGAGACAAATCCATTTATTTTAGCTTACAAGGATTGTTATGAGCAATGACAATGCGAATTATATGGATAATGAAGAATGTTTCCCTCTCTCAAGCCGATATTTCACACACTATTTCGTCCACTTACCAAAACATCTAATAAACCATTTCGGTCACCCACACATCCCACGCAATATTTCGTTCACTTACCCAAACGCCTCACATTACTTCCTTCACTTACCCAAACATCTCATACTATTTCACTCATTTACCCGAACACCTCACACAATTCCTTCACTTACCGAAACATCTCACGCTGTTTCGCACAGGGACACTACAGGCTGGATGGTTGTCGGATCGAATCTCAGTGGAGGCGAGATTTTCCGCGCTTGTCCAGATCAGCCCTGGGGTTAACTCAGCCTCCTGTGAAATGGGTACAGGGTCTCTCTTCGGGGAGTAAAGCGGCCGGGACGTGGCGTTGACCACACACTCCCACATAGAGCCGAAGATAAAGAAAGAGTAGATCTAAACTCCATCCCCCCTGGGGGCCTTCATGGTCTGTTCTGGGGTGAACTTTACCTTTACCCAAACATCTCATACTATTACCTCCACTTACCCAAACATCTAACGCTATTACATGCACGTACCCACAATTTCACACTATTTTCTTCACTTACTCAACCCACACTATGTCGCTCACTTACCCAAACATCTCAAATTATTTCCTTCACTTACCCAAGCACCTTACACGAGTCCTTCGCTTACCTAAACATCTCACACTATTTCGCGCACGTACCCAAATATCTCACACTGCTTGCTTCACTTGCCCAAGCATCTCACACTATCTTGCTCATATACCCAAAAGTCTCACACTACTTCCTTCACTTGCCCAAACATATCACACTATCTTGCTCACATATCCAAAAACCTCGCAAAATATGTCGCTCACTTTCACAGACACCTCACATAAAAGTCCGCTTACTTACACAAGTATTTCTCACAATATTGCTGTCACTCATCACTCACTCACGCTCGCTCACTCACGCTCGCTCACTCACTCACTGACTCTCACTCACTCTCACTCACTCACTCTCACTCACTCACTCACTCGAACATCTCACATATTATGTCGCTCAGTGACACTGAAATTCTAACTCTCAAATACAAAAAACCGACACTTATTCACCTTTACTTCCACAGCACCCCCCCCACAGACATACATACACACGCACGCACGCACGCACTCACGCACACACACACGTGCACACAACACTGTTAATTGCTTTTCAGAAGCCCTCCCCACAAATCCTTGATAAGCTGTCGTGATTCTGGTTGTCCCTTGTATCTACCTAAGTCTTCAGTTTCGTCGCTGAGACCACCTAACACGCACAGTAACGCTGTCATACTTGTAACAATATTTACACTAGACCGACGAACGACAAGAATTCTCACGCGAAAATCCGAGGATCGGTCCTTGCCCACTTGCGTCTGCATTGAATGTTCAGCTTACAATAAAAATATTTATCTTCAGGCATTGGAGAAATAAAACTCGCATCCGAGAGCTTACTGGAATTTTTTACAGTTCCTCGAGTTCTATTAATGTTTATTCTAGTTTCAACATATAAGAATTGTCAGAATTGGTTCTTCAAACGTGACGTCTTTCCACATCTCAAAGTATGTCCGTCATTCTATGCAGTTTACGAAATGAACTCTCGGCTGTCATTGGGTCCAGAGCAGATACGATATTAAGACGTTCAAAACGCTAATGGGTGTGAAACTTGGTTCCCTACCCACAGTGAGAAAATAAGACGTTTCCTTCGGATTACTCACGTATTAACCCGGCATTATCTGTATGCTTCTTTAATTTATACCTTCATACGACAACCATATTAACCTTTTAAAGCCTAGCGGTAACTTTACGTACCACCAGGTTTAACATTCAAAAATTCTACGCGGTGCCCATTGCGTTTATGTGTTTTGTACGGATCTCAGAACAAACAGCAACTTTTGTCTTATAAAAACATTAAGAGATTGGTTTTATAACCGAAGTGGAGAGTGTTTACAGCGCGGTACGCACTGAGTCCTTACATAAAACAGATACGCTTCGTCTCTAAAGGGTTAATAATGTCAGCTCCTTAATTTACAGTGCAGTTTCCTATACATGCCAGTGATTCCATCATCTTCGAAGAAAAAGTGTCATACAACAGCGGGTGCTGCTGAAGGTTTTTACAGTATACGAGAACATTAAAATTTTTGCCATTTTAGGCGTTTTTACTTATTAAAAATGTTACATCCAACCGTCTGTGACCCAGAAACAGCAGCTAAGCCGTTTGTCAGGTTTTCATGAAGCTCAGCTCAGGGACAGTTAAAATTCCTGAAGAGGAAAAATAAAATTCTTCCCGCAGTTTTCAACATTTCTTGAAGGATTTGAATGCAACTTGGCACAGACCTTCACATAATGCCGTCAAGTAACGGTGAGTTTCGTGTAAACAGGTGCAGTAAAAGATACAGTTTAATCAACGATGTAATAAAATTTATCCGTATTTTCCATGATTTTAGTGCGATTTAGACAAAATTCGGTAAAGACATCTACAAATATTTATTGAGTGATTAAAAGATTCGTTAAAATCGGCGAAGGTGAGTATAACAGTAAACAACTGCGTGGGGCCCTAAAGACGCAGCCCGTCTTCCAAAACCAAACTACAGTCATCCTCTTCGACGACATTCTTTCATTTATAACGAAAATTCGCCGAAACTTGCAGCCTCCTTAACTGTATCTGAGGCCTACAACGCAACATTCAGAATCGAACCCGTGTCTACTGGAGGCGTGGCTATGCTGCTGTAATGTCAAGTCCGATCTAATTTAATTTACGACGAAAGAAAGCAGCAGCTATTAATATCCTAATTACGTGGACCCGCCCCCAGAGGCTAGCTACAGTTCACAACAAGAGTGGCACAACGCAATGATATGTAAACTGAAAACGTGGCATTTGAGGTTTCCTCGGCACCCACGCTACTTGTTGCGATTTTCACGTTATGACGCCGTGAATTCTGGTATGTGGATATCTATGTTTCGGAGGAACGAACTTTCTGCATGTTCACTCTCCGATATATCGGTAGCCACCTCTGCTACACTGGATGGTGTCATGGCGAAGAAGTTCACAGTACGAACTGAGGATGTTGAACAGGATGCTGGGGATAATGTTTGGACCTAAGAGGAAGGAGGGGACAAGAGACTGAACATTACTGAAAGCAAGCAGCCTTACAGTCCACACTCTTTACCAAATACCGGTATGGCAATCAAATCAGGTAGGACAACAGGGGCTGGATATGTAGCAAGGATGGGAGACATCAGAAATGCATACTTCGGAAAACATGGTAGAAAGATGCCACTAAGAACACTAAGACTAGAGATTTCTTGGAGGAGAAAGAGCGACAGGGCCAGATTTATCGCCGAGCAGTTCGCTATTCTATTGTAGATCACCAATCCACAAATGCTGCACATTCACCTATAACCAGAGGATGGCACAACTAGCACACCCGGGTCCCCAGTGCCAAAGGACTCCGCATTATTCCACAGCTACAACGGATCTCATTACTGTGTGACTCAGCCCACATCACCGTTAAACAAGCCGCATTAGCGCGGGACTCAGTCCTACATCAAGGCTACAACAGGCCGCATTACCGTGGGACCCAGGCCTATATAATCGCTATAACAGGCCGCATTACCATGGGACTGAGTCCTACATCACCGCTACAACAGGCCGCATTACCGTGGGACTCAGTCCTACATCACCGCTACAACAGGCCGCATTACCGTGGGACTCAGCCCTACATCATCGCTACAACAGGCCGCATTACCATAGGACTCAGCCCTACATCATCGCTACAACAGGCCGCATTACAATGGGACTCAGCCCTACATCATCGCTACAACAGGCCGCATTACCATGGGACTGAGTCCTACATCACCGCTACAACAGGCCGCATTACCGTGGGACTGAGTCCTACATCAGCGCTACAACAGGCCTCATTAATGTGGGACTCAGTCCTACATCAGCGCTACAACAGGCCTCATTAATGTGGGACTCAGACCTACATCAGCGCTACAACAGGCCTCATTAATGTGGGACTCAGACCTACATCAGCGCTACAACAGGCCTCATTAATGTGGGACTCAGACCTACATCAGCGCTACAACAGGCCTCATTAATGTGGGACTCAGACCTACATCAGCGCTACAACAGGCCGCATTAATGTGGGACTCAGACCTACATCAGCGCTACAACAGGCCGCGGTACCAAGGGAATGCCTCACATCACTGCTGAACGCAGAACACAGTACATATGCTCACACAACACTTACTCGGGTCGCTGTAAGAAGGTAAAATAATTCTCATGTTTTAACTTCCAAAACAAAAGGCCGATCCTGATAAATAAACCTATATTTGAAATGGATCCTCCAGAACAATGATACCCCAACTATTTATCTTCACGTGTTTGCAGAGTCGCCCAACAGAACACCTCCTCCACACTCACACACCAAGTAGAAGGTTTTGTTCCTTTTGGATGGAGACATTCGACAGAAGCCTCGTCGTCATGTAGATAACAAACACTACCACCACTACCACCACTACCACCACCACCACCACCACCACCACCACCACCACTACTACTGTTAGTCCTACTACTACGGATGATGATGATAATGATATTCATTTTTCATTATGTTCGTGCTCACTGAACAGCCTAAATAATAATAATAATAATAATAATAATAATAATAATTTGATCACAATAACAATGGAAATTCTAATGAAAATGGAGGTGCAAAGACATGCCGCTACGCGTCTTTATTTACACAGTTTTGGAAAAAGACAATTTAGCTATTAGCATGGGAATTTATTGTTGGCACCACTTTCATTTACATCATTGATTTGTTCAATTAATTGATCAATAACTAAAGATTCGACTTTTTCTGATATCTCTCAATAGACAAATACAGGAAACTTTAAGCAATTAACGACAGCTAATTAATCATCTAAAATATGACACAAATATATCACTGCCACAATTACGATTGCTTTTCAGGTTACTTACCGAAATTGTTTCAGCTGTCGAGTTCGATATCCCCACCAAATTTCTGTGCACGTTATTTCGTCAGCACAATACAGCATCTTGGCTCTGCGGACAGATACATAAGGCCATGAGGACTGCGTAAATTACGAACTGCTGGAAGCCAAGTAATGAACCAAAGAGACATAGCCCGATGTTACACTCACTAGTTCCGTTTGTCATCCCGCCTGACTCTGTTAGCACAAGACATATTTCGATGAGGGTGAATCTTGTAGACACACCGGAACATGGGTACTGCTTCTCTTTATCTGCGTGTACATCTGAACAAGGTGACAGTGAGGATGGATCGCGGTGTCTACAGCATCCTCACAGTGCCTCATTTACAGATTTTACTGAGAAGACAGTGCAACACTGAATCAGTAACTAACTGATTGACTGACTGGCTGACTGACTACAAGGAGCAGAATCATTCTTGAGAAACCAGGAAATTGTCAACTAATTAAGACATTCCCCGCGCAGTATCCGAGAACAGCGAAGAACTAAAGCGAAGGTTCCTTGCTGTCTTCACAACAGTCCTCCACTAGACCCTATTCTGAGGCAGATGAATCCATTCCACGCCCTCCCTGCATAATTTCAATGATCCATTTCAATATTATCCTTCTATCTACCCTTAGCTCTTATACGCGATCTCTTTACTTCGGCCTTTGCAAACAAGATTACACAGTCACATCGAAATTGCATTCACGAAGAAATTACGAGCAGATTAAATTCAAGAAAAGCTTCCTACCATTCAGTTCAAAATCTTTTGTGTTCCTTCTGCTACCTGAAAACATAAGGGCTGGAATATACTCTACCAAAGGTAAAGGTAAAGGTAAAGCAGTCCCATTACAGGCCTGGACAGGCCCACAGGGTTCCAGGAGGTTGAGGCTCCCAGATTTCTAGACAATCGGCACTTGAAGTTGGTAAGGCTGTCAGCGCTACGCACCAGCCGCATTTACCCCCCAGGAAATATTCCTGGTACTCATTTCTGTTAGAGGCTGAGTCGACCCCAGGGCCATAGTGCGACCGAAAGGATTATGTCAATGAAAAATTCCAATGACACCATCGCGAATCGAAACCGCACCCTTCCGGTTTGTAGCGCAATGCCTCAACCAACTGCGCCATCGCTGTCTGTATTTTGGAGCAAGCGGTTCATACCAACGGTATGTTGACAAGGCCGCGGCAGTTTGCCCATGTCCTCCGGATAAAAGCCCGCTTCCTTCCTTCACCTCACACCTCTGCAACTGGCACAAAACGTTCGGACTAAAATGTCCTGGTCGGTTCGTGCGTGAGGCTAACACGCCTAGCCATTTCGAAGAGTCTTTCGGTACCCAGAAACAGCCTACACTCAAGGGCCTTGTTCCGCCGATAAAGACGAACTGCCGCAATTTATCGCGTTTCTGATTTACAAAGAAATTCTTCCGGAAGCCTTGGCCCCACTACATCAACCTATGTTTACATAAAACAAAGACAAGCCATGAAATGACAGACACTAATCTAATTAGATGTGTGTGAAAAAACAGTCACAGCTTGCTAAGCATTCAGATCAAGCCTGGAAGAACATACACAAATTCTTTTCCGAGATCAGAAACGCGCATTAATTCCCCTTAAAGACGAAGCGTATCTGTTTTATACAAGGACTCAGTGCGTACCGCGCTGTAAACACTCCCCACTTCAGTTATAAAAACCAATCTCTTAATGTTTTATAAGGCAAAACTTGCTGTTTGTTCTGAGATCCGTGCAAAACACATAAACGCAATGTGGGCACCACGTAGAATTTTTTAATGTTAAACCTGGTGGTAAGTAAAGTTACCGCTAGGCTTTAAAAGGTTAATTCCCCTTTACAAAGACCAACTGGTCAAATCTGTTCAGGGGAGTAATCGCTGCGTATTTTGAGAATCAGCTAAATACATAAATGCACTGTGTGGGCAAAATGCACAGTTTTTGAGTGTTTAAGCACACAATTAGTAGGCATTTAAGAAACCCCAAGGCGAAGAAAGGGAACACTAGTAGTAGAGCAAGAAAATACTTTGGAGGGGCGAATGTATTTTAGTGTGTCAAGTAGAGCTCTATATAGTTGCTAACCCCAAAGGAAGCAAGCGAAAATAGGAAAGAGGCGGAAATACAAGAATTACTGAGTCTGTAATTATTATGGTAGCACCCAAGAAGGCCGTATATTAAGGTCAACTACAATAAGAGAAAAACAATTTGACAGGAAGACCGTTTGGAAAGCGGTCATTTGGATGAGACAATGAAAATGAAGAGGTTAAACAAAACACACCCAGACTATATTTTAGAAATACATAAGCATGATGACAACAAGTTTTATATCGCTTAGGGCATTCTATTGGTGGACTTACGCGTACTTAAAATTCTGTAAATATATACAAGTAGTTGTATGATTTCTTAAGGTTTCGCCATCATGTATCTACACTTGGTCACAAAGACTGCCTCACCTTTACCACACTCATCCTCCGCAGCCCTTAAATTCACCTAGAAGCGAGCGTCACACTCCGCCTCCACATTCAAAGGTCCCATCGGGTTCTCCTTCTGCAGGTTGGTTGCTATTACTAAGGAGTTTTTCGTTTTCTTGTATCAATCGGGACAGATGCTGGGTGACCACTGCTCCTTACTTCAACACAGTCATCACTCCATTCAACACCAGCATTTTAGTTTCATGTCGTTGAGACATGAGACGTTAATAGACGCTCAGCCGGACAAGAAATTGTCTGCTTCCTAAAGTTTATTGCCGTGTTTCTTAGGGCCCGCCACTGGGCAATACCCTGAGCCCCAAGAATTCAGTTCACAATCTCACACTCTATTCCTTAACGACCAGGTTTTACTATTACCCTCCCATCTATGCATACATTTCTCAAGTGTCATTTTCCATCAGGTTTTCCAACCAAAATTTTGTATGTATTTCTCGTTTTATTCGTCTCAGTCTCGATTTACAGAACCTGTGACAAATACAGATTATATAGGTCTTCACTACGCAATGTTCTGTTTCGTCCTATCACTTCGTCCCTCTTTGGAACGAATACTCTTAACACTGAACGCTTCACTAACTAAGTAAAAGCAACATACTACGTGACATGCGACTGTTTTAGCGTCGGCGCTGCTGTATAGTCGTCGCGCTTGCTTCCCTACCACTTGAATAGACTGTAAATGCATCCTATATGGCTTCGAGTTTTGCACTTGCAAGAAACACAGAATAGAGGAGAAGGGAAGCAGCGAATCTACTTTCTTCATTCTCAAAGTTTTTTTTAAGTAAATGAAAAGGATACGACGCGAACACACTAAAAGGAAGCGTAAGGCTGTCGGGAGAGACGGAGGGAAATGTGGGGGACTACGCATATGGTTGGCTTTGGTTAGATCCCGATTGCTGATTAGGATCAACAGTAGAGACATTTACAAATGGAAGGCCAGCTCTCTCGCACTCGGTGTGTACTTTACAAATTGGCCAGCCCAGCATTACCGTCCGTGACAAATCGCGCAAATTTCAATAATACAGCCTCCCCTCCCGTCCTCTCCCCCACCTGCATACTTGATTATTTATTATTAGCACATCTAGACATCGTTTATATTTAAGATAAAGATTTGTACAGCTTCTGTCTCTTTCTCCCTACAATAAAAGTGAAAAAAAGAATAAAATGAATGTGTTTATATTTTATGTGAATTCCTTCGTAAAGGACAATAGTAATAATAATTATAATTTACAACCTTGATGTGTATAACGAGAATTCAGCCACCCCAAGAGTCAACAATGTATGAATGTTTCTGGAGATAATCACCAGGGGGTCAACACAACTGAGCATGCGCAGTTCTCAAGCAAGGCAATGAGACATTTCTATTCTTGCCTTGTTGTGATCATATAATAACAATAAAAAAACCTGTTCTTGCTTACTAGAGCCTGCAGCACGTGTGATAATTCTTGCAAGACGGACATCCGTTTAGACTACATTTGTGAAATTAAAACAGAACGCATATTAAAATGTTTTGGGTTCGTCAGTTAGCGAAGACAGTGTCACGTTAGAGCTGTCAGACTCTCCTTGTCTGAGGAAAACCCTATGTTCTGAAACGCAGAGGAATTATTGTAGGATTATACGTTCCGAGAACGCACCCCTCTACTTGATATTTATTCCTATGGGAAAACAAGACGGGCAGTGTTCGTATAACGTAACATTGTGGTGCGTTCGCCTAACCTTTGTTCCAGAGAAAATTCAATAATTATACGTATCAGTTTATAAAAGAGTTTATATTCCAACCAATTTGCACTCTCTCCACACACATTACATATAAATGCTACTCTGAAATCAAAGAATGTTCGTTTGCTCATTACATTCTTTGGAAATACAATTTGGCTAAACATATCGTAATGACGGATAAGTTGTTGCGTAGTTTCTCCGTTTTTGTCCTACCCTAAACCATTTTAGGGGATCAGGCGGAATTAATCAACTCTGAAGCAATAATAATATTATGAAGGTGTGCTGTACACTTGTCTTAGTTATCCGGCATGCAAATAATGTCTTTTGGGCGCCGCATTATACTGTCACCTGTGCTCTGTATGGTTCTACCATATTTTGCCACATTAGACCATAAAAGGGTACCATTTCCAGGAAAAATTATTGAACATAAAATGTGTTTTGATTTTCTGCACAACTTTTATCTGAAACATTTCTGATTATAAGAAGAATTCAGCGAGATATTATCATAAACCTACATAATCCTTTAAGTAAAGTGCCCGTTGTGCTTGTCAGATTTTAACGAAACTTAAATTTTCTCGACAGATTTTCGAAAAATCCTCAAATATCAAATTTCACGAAAATCCGGCCAGTGGGAGCCGAGTTGTTCCATGCGGACAGACGGACGGACTGACTGACAGACACGACGAAGCTGCTAGTCTGTTTTCGAGATTTTGCGAACGCGCCTAATTAGTCTTGGATTATGCGAAATCTTCAGGAACGCATCCCTCGCATAAAATGCGACCGCACACTATCCGTGAGTCCAGTAACGTCACACAGGAAGTAAAACGAAGCAACGCTCAGGTTAAGCACTGACCCGACGGCTACAGTGCTCACTTAATCCTATAGGCCCAGCGTAAGATCACGTACCGCAACGTTTAACAATAAAACAAATGTATTTTGCTCGTACAGTATATTTATGTTTCAAATGATTCCGACACTATACAGCGATTATTTCCCTGTATAATGACTGGTCTTTGTGAGAGAGACGCAGTGTTCTCTGTCACGTACGAACAGAATATATAAAATGTACTGTACATTAACTGTTGTCTTCAGAGGGTCAAATCGATAATCACTCAATAACATCGTCGGTGTTTACTTAAAATTACTAAGTATTATATTAAATAGCTGCTAACTAACTAACTAACTAACTAACTAGTGCAGAGTCCTTCTTGAGAACCTAACAGTTTCTCAGCTAGTCTAGAAATTCCCCGCATTTTATGAAAACCAAAGGTTCATTACTATATTCACAAAAGCCCGTCACTTGTCCCTATGCTGAGCCAGATCAATCCAGTCCACGCCCCCACCCTATGTCTTGAAACTATTCTACTGCAGTACAATAATTCGAGTGGCCGTAAAGAACGAAGTGGCATAGGATCATCCGGCCCTGCTGGCACCAATCCGAGCGGCTCTTACAGACCAGCATGCAAGTTCGATCTTGTACAAGGAATGTGAGCAGCGCTCAGTCCTCAACATAGATGTAGATGGACGCAGATATTCCTCCCGATCGTTAACACTCATGTCCTACGCTACAATGTTTACTTGCAGTTGCGTTGCCGCTACGGGCTGGAAGGTCCGGGCTTCGAATTCCAGCAGGAGGCAAGACCCTTTTTTCTCTCATCAAAAACCGCCCAGACCGCCTCTGGAGCCCAATGAGCATCCTATTCAATGACTACTCGGTTTCTTTCTCGGGCGTAAAGCGGCCGGGGCGTGAAGTTTACGCCTCAGCTCCACCTAGCGCTGAGGTTAAGAATGCCTAGAGCTATACCTCTACTCCCCCTATATGCCTTCATTGCATGAACAGGGACAACTTTACTTTTTCCAATTGTAAGTACTTCAACAACGGTTTTGTCCCTAACCAAGAAGAAAAGCATCGAGTGATTGGATAATAGTGGTAAAAACGGATTAACCCTTTAAGGATGAAACGTAATCTGTTTTGTATAAAGACCTAGTGCGTGCCGCGCAGTAAACACTTTCCATTTCGGTTATAAAAACCAATCAGCTAATGCTGTATAGGGAAATAATCGCTGTTTGTTCTGAGAACCATACAAAACACGTAACACACTCTGTGGGCAGAGCGTGGAATTTTTTAATATTAAACCAGATGGTACATAAACTAACCGCTAGGCTTTAAAGGGTTAGGAGTTTGTGTCCCACTTTAAGGCAGTGTCCCATTATTTGCCAGAATGGAGCCACGATAACCACAAAAGTTAGACAGGACAGTCGGCTTCTTTGCCGGGATTCAAAATGCGCACCTCCAGGATAAAATTCAATAGCATCACCGCTTCTGGGTGGGCATGGTGTCATAACACAGCAGACCGTAATATTAAATTATACTGCTGCTCACGAAGTTTCGTGTTATTACCGACCACACGCATTGGTCGCCGTAATCACGAAGGGTTACGGTTTGAGTCACTACAGTCTAGTTCACTTCCGCCGGCATTCGATCCATTTTAATATCATCATCATCCTACTTAGTCCTATACCTTCATTACCCCAAACTTCTTCCACCAAAATCTTATACTATGATACCAAATTCTATTCCTTTTATTCTGATGAATTAAAATGTAAAAAAAGGTTTCAGATAACAGCAAAAAATCCATATGGAATATATGGGCTGTATCATTCAAGGCACGTACTTATTTTACTCATTCAGATCCCACTTGCGTAATATCAGGCTTCCCTCCGCAGTGTAAAGGCCTTCTCTCTTCTGGAATGTTACATAGCATATTTGGTAGTAGTTTGCTGATGTGTCGGGATAGCCTTCTTGGACTGGTTGACTCTTGAAGATGGGAACGACAGGCTGTCCCTAAACGTCGGTAATCAACTACCAATATACGCTGTGTAACATCTAAGACGAGCGAAGGCCTAGATCCCACTTGCTTATTACAGACATTTATTCACTCCTTACTTAGTGATTCAAATGCGTAAATTTATTCAATGGTGATGTGACTCTTTTTATTATTTATGAGGCGGTATAGCTCAAACTCCGAATTACATGCAGGTGTAAATTCACCGTAACAGTCTCGCCACCCTTGGCATCTGGAAAAGATCTTGGATAGGACACTTGATGGATTCTTAGAAACGTTCTGGTATGTGGCAGCGAATACATACATCCAAATCCGCTGGACTAACACTGAGCTAAGAATCTAAAAGCAATTCTGGTTAAGGGAATGCAAGCAAGGCGCAAACAACCCGATCTCTTCGATTTGCAGGTTACGATTCTTCCCGCACGACGGTACATCGTGCGACATCTACACGCAAAACGTTGAACATGACACGCCTGGGTTTACTTTCGTTGAAACGAAATAAAAATTAAAGTCTCTTACACGACAAACATAATGGAAATGTAGTTATCCACACATCAGATCATAAGCCAGCATAAGAAACTTCTGTTAGAATTCGCACGCAATCGTAAATAAATTATTGGTAAATTCGAATTATGAAGGTAATTTTCTTGCCCTTACAGGGAAACTTACACGACTCGGTTGATCAATACAAAGTCGAGCGTTACAACTCATTTAAGTGACACTGGAAATTTTGTTTAAATATGGTTGGCGAAGAAGCTGCTGAAATTGATTACGACGATAAAGAAAGGAAAGGAGATTTAGCTGTTAAAGTAATATGCCTTGGAGACAGTGCTGTAGGGAAATCGAAGTAAGCAATATGACATATTGCACTGCGTTAAGAACAGTAACCGAACTTCCAATCAAACTTTTGGAACCTACAGCTACTCAAGTTTCGTTCGCTAATATTTAAAAACTTAGATAATGTTATACAGCATACGCAAATAATGTTACTTTTACTGTACACAATATCTGTCTTCAAATTTGTGTTGATGAATCATATTAATGAAACATAATGAAATATTAATCTCGAATGAGAAATAATGCTGCATCAATTATGCACGTACGTGATAGTCCTTTGTTGCACAATGCATGCCTGTTCAAAGTATGTCTTAGTGATGAGGCCACATTATATCGTGTCGGACATATAAACAGACATGCCACCATGTTTTGTGTTACGTCTTAGGTTATGTGTACGATTCTTTATTTTTTGGAACACATCAACACTATCGCTTATGGTGGTATGTTGGAGTTCTGGCTGATACCTCAGCTTCTGGAACACAGTTTAGATACTCTCATAACATTTCTGTCAAATAGTTGCCTATTGCTAAATAAACTGAGAGAGGTGGAGTGTTACTTTGCCACCATGTTCACCAAATCCAACCTTCCTTAACTATTTTGTGTGGGACTGTGTCATGAGTAAAGGTTCGTATTGCCCATGCAAGACTTTGGACACTTAAAAAGGAAAAATAAGACACGCTGTTGGAAGAGATCACTGTACTGTGCTAGAAAACAGCTGGCAAGAAATATAAATCTGTTCTAAAGTACACAGAGCCAGAGATGGACCACAAACTGAATTTCAAGATGCTCTCTTACCTTTATAAAAGAAAATGTTTTGAGTTCTTCAATTCTATGGTTTGCTTTTCAAGTTATAATTGTTAATTAGTTCACAGTCAAGTTGAGATTGTGATCTTATGGTTTGTGACAACATAGAGGGGGATGCCAGTCTTCAGGGTCAGAGTGATATCTACGCACAAAACTATGCAGTGTCATGACCAAGGAGGCAGTTACTGCCATTTAACGTGAAAACTTATATGTATAATAAAAATATGTTGTTATAATAGTGAAAAAAGTACGGATTAGGGTAGATCCCCACTATGACCAATGGTGCAATAAAATTGATCATCATATTAACATTAGAACTTCGGCCATTAGATGTGGTCCAACCTAGTTATTTTTATAATCATTTTGACATTCTGGTGGGGGGAGGCATTGAATGTTTCTTCTGCCTGTTTATATTGCAATCTTTTCAATGTGAGAGATATATGATGTGGTTTCATTCTAAATATGTGGGTTTAGTGCTTATTACTGCACTCTGTTGCATGTGTATTTACATCACTTTGTATAATCTGTGGAGCTTCAATCTTTTTGTTTATTGCATTGTTAAAGTAAGACCCATAAAGTAATATTGGCATGGCAGTAGTCTTGTAGAAACTGAGGATTATGTCTGTCCTATCTTTTTGACCATGTCTTTTTAAGTGTGTTACTTAATGATGCTATAGATTGCTGAGATTCTATAGAGTCGGTGGTAGATGAATGAATGAGAACGGAGCAATGGTGGACTAATACTGATGGGGGAAACAGAAGTACTGGGAGAAAATCCTGTCCCAGTGTCACTCTGTCCATGACAAATCTCACATGGACTGGCCTGGGATTGAACCCAGGCCTCAGCAGTGACAGGCCTATGACTAACCACCTGAGCTGTGGCACAGCCCCTATCTTTCTCAAGTAGGGTCTTCTTATTTTCCTGGTAACCTGCTGAAATTTGTGGAAGGTTATATCAGCATTCCTTGCATAATTTCAGCTGAGAGAGTTAAATGAGTTAACCTGTTGGAGTATGTCATATGGCAGTTATTATGATTGGTGTATTTCTTCTGAAACTTTAGCATTACAGGTTCAGATTCTGACGGTATATTTTGCTACAGTATTCTTTAATAGAAGGAGCATGTAAGCAGGACATAACTGCGTGATGATTTGCAAATGGCAGAAATGTCGACAGCCTTGCTGCCTTGGAAGTAGAGCATGGAGATGCTGTGGATTAAGGCAGAAAACCTGGACAAAAAGTAGGCTGATTTAGAAGACCAAAGACAGCATCCATATCACTAAACTTACTTGGTGATAGACTGGTTATGTCATAAGGACATACAAAAAACACAGAATCTTCATTGTTATGTACATCCCACTGAAGAACTTAAAATAATATATATATGAGCCCAGCACTCTTAGTAGCCATATCTCATACTGTAACTAGCATAACTTTTCTTTGATTTTGTAGCCTCACACACTGAAATTGTAACTGGGCATTCCTGACCCTTGGGTACTTTACATAACCTGTCATACTAAACAAGCACTTCTTTCAATATGTGTTCAAAACCAGTGGTTCTTTAATGTTAAAGTCTTTTTTCTACAGTATATTTCAACAATGAAACAACATATGATACTGTATAAAAAAGATACACAGTGGTATGCAAGGAATAAATTAAAAGTTCTGTAATGAGCTTCAGTAGTCACACACCATTATTTAGCAATTCTGTGTCAGCTACAGAGGTTATGTAGTATCGAATGAATTGAATGATGATAAGAGTAGAGAGGATATCAAAGGGCCAGATAGTGGCACTAAATAGAGAAGCTGCAGTCTGTTTATATTTCCTTCATATTTAGATTTTAAATATGTGTGATCCTACAAGGAAATGTGTAAATATGAACATGATCCTGCAAGGAGATGTGTAAATATGAACATAATAATCTGATTCTTTTAAAGCACTGTGGTTAGTGGGAGAACCACCAGCTTTAAAGAAATTCAGCAGTTAGCCCACACAGTGTATTTATGCGATTCTCAGAATACACAAGTCAGGAAATGTACGTATAATGTCCACGTTTGTATCTTGGCATCGTCGTTTGTACTCGTCTAATTCTAATACTTATACGTACCTGTTTTTAACAGAAATAATGATCCATGTAATTCACATACTTCACACATTTACTTCAATGCACTGTACCGGCATTCACAGAACGTCAAAAAAGAAAACAAAACAATGCCTGTCCACAAACTACTCCACATGCAGTACGACTACACAGGCGGTAATGACAGCTACTGGACGTAAATTTCTCCGTTTTCGTTTGACACCCCGCACATGAGAGTGTACATTTGTACTACTGCCGGAATTACCCGGCATGCAAATCGTATCCGTGGCGCCACAGTATTATATTCAAATCGTAGATTGCATAACTTTTGGGAAAACGTACCTGATATAAAATGAACATTTTGATTTTCCCTACACCATTTTTCAGATGCAAGATAATCTATAGATATACTAAGTATGGCTATTAAATGACGAGACCTCGCGCAGCTCGTTGTGTGTGTATGTACGTACATATATAGGCCTAATAATTACGACTAAATTTTACCCAGACGGGCGCTCCGTTACGTTGACACAGTTTCCAGCAATAATATATTTTTTAAACTTTATTACCTTCCTGCCACCATGTTTGATAAATTGAGTAATGAATGTATATACAAATTCTTGCTAGAGTGCCGTTGATATCTTCAATTTGTTGCGTGAGGCCTAGGGAGAAGATGACATTTACTTAATGCATTCACAAAATTACTTCTGGGGATGTGTCGTGGCCTAGAAGCCCCTTATGGGGTGGTGTGGAGCTTCTGATGGGAATTCCTTTGAAGAAGACAACGCAGACCACAGTCAACGTAATTTGTTGACACTAGTCTCGTTATTTAATAGCGACATGTATTATGCATTTACATAGGTCTTCATGAGAAGTATCCATTGTTTGTCAGATTTTAACGGAAATTAACTTTGTTGAACAGTTTCCTAAATTCCCCAATTAAACTTCATGAAAAGCTACCCCATAGCAGCCAAGTTGTTTGATGCACACATAACAAAACTGTCACTTTTTATAATTGTTTTGCAGATGTACCCAAAATTGTTTCTCTGAACTGGTTGGTCTTTGAGATGTTCTGCATTTCTGTGGGGTGACAGTAAATTTTACATATTACTTAGTAAATTTCAGGCTTCAAAGATTAAAACTGAAGGTTGAAACACAATCAGGTAATATTTTCAGAATCAGCTTCCAGCTTCTTGAATCTGAATGTCATCTATTCAAAGTGAAAGAAGTCTAATCTAGTACAGTGGTAACATGCAGTGTCACCTTAACATAATGATACACCTCCCTGCCTCAGTAGCACCTCATACCAGACCAGTATTTATGAAAACCAAATTTGTTATTTTTTACCATTTTACTCTGTTAACAAAGCCTGTAAGCACACAGTAACAATACTGTAAATGAGACTTTGTTTTTGTGTTGCATTTACATAATATAACACAAATGTACCAGGAAAAGGGGCTCCTTTCCAAGTAAGCTAGGGCCCCAGACAGTTCTTTAAAATGTTGCTGGTTGCGTATCCCAAAGAGTAAAATTTGGTATCAAGTTTTTACTTCTTTTATCACATGCAGTGAACATGAATGCAATGTATTTTATACTGTTTATTTCAGGTTGGTGGAACGGTTTCTTTTGGACGGATACAAGCCACAGCAACTCTCAACTTATGCATTGACTCTGTTTCGCTATCCAACCAGAATTGAGGATGAGTCAATTATTGTAGGTAAGATAATTTTCTGTATGCTGGAATACTTAGCGATTACACAGTTAGAAGCTCAACATTTCACAAAGATGGAGTGTCATCTCATTACGATACAGTGTTGTGATGCCCTCAATGATGGAGATGAGACCAGTTCACTTGGGCCTTGAGATCCCCGTATTTGACATCCCACCTTTTCTCGTGGGGATATATCAAATGCTATGTATAGGTGGACTGGGCAGGCAGACACTTTAGAGGGACCCAAGGACTGGATCATTGCATCAGTTGAAACAGTCATGGTAAAGATGTTCAAGTGTGTGTATGCTGAAATCAGTTACTTTTTAAGATATGCCAAGCCACAAAAAGAGAGATTTATTGAAACTAAAGTTTTGAGTTTGTGCCACCTCTCCGATTGAAACCTACCCCTACATAAAAATATCATTCATGGCGGCTGTAAAAATGGTCACTGATGCAATAAATGCAGATACTTCAGTACAGAAGTCAACTTAACAATAACAAAGAGAATGACTTATTAAAACATATCTCAAATGGTGAGCAGAGCAGTAACAGGTTAAAGAATGTGAACACATGCATTGAGCTTAAGGTGACTGCAATGAAAAAGTATCATGGCACAAGTTTAGTCTTGATTTCAATGTTTTCGTGTATAATGGTTACAAAATGTAAAGGCAAAGTTAAATTTGTCCCTTCAATGCCATGAGGACACATGGGATGAGTGGAGGTATAGCCTTACTCATTCTTAACCTTTGGCACTAAATGGAAGTGGTCAGCTTCAAGTTCTGGCTGCTTTACCCCCAGTACCCACTGAATAGGATACTGGGTGAGCCCCAAAACCAGTCTGGACATGGGGTAGCCTCCTCAAGCTCAAACAATGACTTTCAACACATCATGTACATAAAAATATGCACTTTTTGGAGAGGGTTCATACCAACAACTCTTTCAATTAAAAGTCTGGTGCCTTACAGGTTCATCCATGTTCCTCCTATGAACTGATGTGTTGAATAATGTAAGTAAACACTCAGAAATTAGATGTCATGGTATGTTATTGAGAGGCAAATATAATCAAACCGTTGTTCGCTGCTGCTGAACAGCTTCTTTAGGCAGTCCAGGGACAACTATCGAAAGTTGAAGTTAACCAGGACTGAGGGGCATTTAACAGTACATAAATATCAGTCTTTATGCCATATGCATAACCAATACACATGGGATTTGTGGTGGATGAAGTGGCATTTAGACAGGTTTTCCTCCACATACAGTGAAACTCGCTTAGAAAAACCCGGTTAAGAAAATTTCCCACCTAAGAAGTCAGGATAAAAAAGCACCAAAATTCTCCCATTTCATTAAAATTACTCTGTTAAGAAGTTGCCTGCTTAAGAAGCAGAATTTTCTTGGAATTTTCAAAATTTTCTTAACGGGGTTTCACTGTACTCTGTTTTCCCATCCATATAATTGCATCAATGCTCCATGCTCATTCATCTATCACCATTGCTACATAATCTTTGCAACTGACATAATTAAATAACACACTCCAAGAAAAAGTACCAAATGTAGGTCAAGTTACTGCAAGCTTAGTTTCTAAGCATGGATTGCACTTGTTTAATTTCCGAACAGTTGTAAGGAGCCAGTTCAAGCATAACTGCTACATGTTTTTAAGCACTTGGCCACCTCCCATTGCCTGATTTTGTCTACAATTTCCATGATTCTTGTATGACTTATAACAACTGTAATAAATTTATGATTCCAGAAGCTTGTTCGTTTCTTCCATAGATGACAATTCAGGGTATATTATCTATCAGCATCAACACAACTCTAAAATTAGCTGATCTGGAAGTGTTGTCAGCTGTGAAGCCTATGTGTCAGTATTACTAGAGCAGTGCACAGCCATGAAAAGGTCCAAGAAATTAATCGTGTAAACCAAAAATGATTATCTGTTTACGCATTTCAGATTTCTGGGATACTGCAGGCCAAGAAATGTTTCAGTCTATGCACCCATCTTACTACCACCAAGCTCATGCCTGCATCATGGTATTTGATGCTACCAGAAAAGTAACATACAAGAACCTAGCAACATGGTATCAAGAACTACGAGAACATAGACCACACATACCTGTATTATGTGCTGCCAATAAGATTGACAGTAAGTCTGGTTCTCTTTAGCATTGCTCCCACACAAGACTGTCAGTATTATCACAAACAGAAACAACAATGACCACACACTCCATTGTTACATTTAGAGGATTATCAGTTGGAGCACTGTCAAAAGAAAAACTACTCAGAATAAAAATTGAAAGAAATTTGTACAATATAATACTATCAGAGTACTAGGGATCCCATTTTTTTAAAATCAAATACTCTGACACTTAATAACATTTAGGTGGCAGGGGGTAGACAACTAAATTTTCAACCCATCACACAATGAAAAAAGCAGAGCAGTTTATTAATGCTACTGTAAGGAAGTACCTGAGGTAAAAAAATTATGATAGAGCCATGACAATAACTAAAAACAGCAACTACTACTACTACTACTACTACTGCTACTACTACAATGCAGAAGAGCAAAACTCTACATGGAAGACAAGCCTAAGACCTTGAAACACCAGATGTCAATAAAATAGCATCGAACATACAGCTAAGGGCTGGCAACTGTTCCCAGAAACTGGATTTAGGATAACCATCCTAGATCAGGTCATTAGTACCAATACTTGCAAGAAGCACATGTTGAAGGATCCAGACACTACTAACGACATCTGCAGAAAATGCTGATAGAAATTAGAAACCATTCAACATATGACTAGTGCATGTTGTGCACTACCTCAACATGATTACACCTATCTTCACTGTCAAATAACCAACATTATCCATCAAGAATTGGCTACCAAATGTGGACTGTCAAAAGGACCACCAGAAACCATTCAACATATGGCTAGTGCATGTTGTGCACTACCTCAACATGATTACACCCATCTTCACTGTCAAGTAACCAACATTATCCATCAAGAATTGGCTACCAAATGTGGACTGTCAAAGGGACCACCAATGCCATGTTATAAATGAGCCACAATCCATGTTAAAGAGCTCCAACTATAAATGGTACTATGACAGGTCCATAATAACTGATCGAACTATCCACAATAGACCTGACATAGTTATACTTCACAGAACCATCAAAGAAGCACACCTAACAGATGTAGCGATTCCAAACCATCACAACCTTCACAGCACCATCACCAAGATGCTCCAGATGTTTACAGTGTTGAAAGAAGAGCTTATAAGAATATGGCAACTGGAAACAGCCTATATTAATACCACTAATACTACCTAACCACAATTGATATTATTCCAAACAAATTACACGAAAGTTTAAAACTGCTTAATATATATATATATATTCAAATCCAGAAAGCAGTAATTACTTAATACGTTCATATAGTTAGAAGGTTTTTGACAGAACAGTGAATAAGAAGTGCTTAGTCAATGAGCCAGCCAAACTGTCAAGTAACTAATGTGGATCATGATGAGGATACTGAGACATGCGGTTCAGTTACTAATTTTTCTTCATGTCTTTTCCTTATCCTTTGTAGTCTCAGCCCAGACTCTATAGTCACTAATTACACATCTTCTTGTCCCTCTCTTGCGCCCTCCTGTTAGTGGCTATTCGATGTGTGTCCTAGTCCTGTTTTCTCCCACTGTGGAAAAGTCAAAAGTTCCTACACATGGTCAGAAATGTATTCTTTTTTTGTAACTTGGAAAAACCAAAGACACATGGGTTCCCAAACCAAACTGTGCAAGACACTGGGACAGAGCTCTCTAAACCCCGTTAAACTGGGACTGTTCCAAGAGAACTGCGGTGAACAGGATCCTTATACAGCACACAAATTAATTAAATGGAATGTTATGTTTACAGGTTTTTGGCCAACATATTTTGATCAATGATCATCAGGGGAGTTCAAATAATTACACAAAATAGTTACATATGGAGGGCAATGAAACTTGTTTTGTTACCATTAAGTATGTGCACATACACACAGTACATAATATTTAATTTCAACAACACTATTTTCATAACCCTCCCTACGTAACAATGCAATTATTGTGAATTCTCCTCATGTTGATCTTGGAATGACTGAGAAATGCCAGAAAAAACAATGTAAATTATATGAAAATTATAATATTTCATTTAATTAATTTGTGCTATGATGGTATTCTATTAATTAAATTACAGTGTAGTACACATTACATCATTAATACAATTAAAACTGCAAAGGTTCACACACATCCTTTGTGCCCTGACAGTCAATTTTGAGTCTAGCCGATATAACATTCATACATACATACATTCCTTGGCTCCATAAGTTTGTCACCAGACAATAGGGTGTGGAATAAGTCATAAACATACAAAAAATATACAGCATGTAACAATCATGCATGTATTAAGACACCACTAGTATGATAAAGTTATGTGACTGTTTTGTTTGAATGCATTTGTACTTATTCTATTCTTGACTGACAACCAAGTGAATGTAGTGAATGTAATTAAACATGTAATATTTCAAATTTCAGCTAATATGGAAGTTACACAGAAGACATTTGCATTTCCTCAAAAGCACAACATACCACTTTATTATGTATCAGCATCAGATGGCACCAATGTTGTCAAGGTACAGTAACTGCACTGTGATGTTATGTTAACTTCACACAGGACTGTTTCCACTTGTTTCAGTATTAGCTGCCCTGAAGTTGAACCTGAGCATCTTCAGACAGAAATGGATGTCTCATTACATTACCCATTTGCTCATTGTTTACAAATTATATGTCAGGTGCAGATTTATAGCTATGCTTAGTGCACACAGCCTCATGCACCTGATGGCTCCCAAATTCTAAACGTAGAAATAAATCATGTGAACACTGTGAAATGTCATTCAGTTCTCTTGGGTTCAAAAAAAAGAGAGAGAGAGAGAGAGAGAGAGAGAGAGAGAGAGAAAAGAATAAGAAACAAAGCAAAATAATTATTATGCCTCATGACATCACTGTTCATTCTTTCCAGAACCATCTGAATGTGTTTGCAAATTACTTCCTGGTGCCAGCTAAGGAAAGCAAGCACTTGTAGATGGTTTTTTGAACTGAAACTATATCTCAGAATTATCAAATTAATAAGAAACTTTGAAGACCCACATAAATGCAGTGTATATGTTGAAGTAAGTTACATGAAAGACTTGTTTAGCAACTAGGTCACTTTCAAAAGTATGCTCTTATTGGCAACAAGTACTGAAATAGGACCTTCAGTCTTCTGGGATATGAGCCCATGTGGATTTGTATGTAAGTACAATTTTGTAGGAGCTTGCTGCCTCCATTTTCAGGGTAGTCTGCTCTCTTGGATTACACATATGATGGAAGCCCCAGGCTCTGCCAAAATGTCAGTACTTGCATACCAATCTACACAGCATCATATGCTGTCACACATTTATGGTGTGGTATATCATTATGTTTGTTTTGAGGCTACTGAAACTGTAATGGACAAAGCTCATTTTTAAACAGACATATATATTTATAAAATTCCATTTGCAGATATTATCCTGGCAATACTGTTTTGACATCAAATTTCCCATAAAGTGCATTTCTCCATCCACAATTTTATATCCGCACCTTCTTATACTAAAGTCAAATTTTCTGTTACCATTGCAGCTTTTTCGCGACGCAATACAGTTAGCTGTGAAGTACAAGAAAAACCCACCAGATGTCACAGATCAGATTATGGAAGAACTGGAGAGAATATGAGCATTCCAATAAAATTAGTACAAATTACAGTAAAAGTAATTTATATTTATTTAAATACTCAGTAAAATACTCACTGCTGTTTGTCTATTTACAAATTTCCCTCCCATCACCAGCCATTTAGCATTCTTCCTGTGAGTCTCATCTTTCAAGATTTGAACAGTCTGTCTTCCACAAAACTTGGAATGACAAGCAACCCTCAGTCTCACAATTTTCAGTTTCATACAACTGACACTGTGGCACATGCACAAACTTCTGAGATGGGAATGACACTAGCACCATATAACCATTTACACTAATATTCAGATGACATTCAACTTCACTGTCATGTTGCTGTAAAGATCAGCATCTGCCATTGTGCAGCTGAATGTAAGAACTATGTTGTCAGTTTTGGTAACTCAAAATTCATTGAAAGTAACAAAGCAATCAGTTGCTGCATTCAGAAAGAAACAAAACACACTGTTTACTTCGTGGCATAACAAGAGGCTGGTCTTGATGCCTCAGTACATTTCACACCACAGATGCCATATCACAACAAAGAGTGAAACATGGCACAACCCAAGACACAACGAAATGCCTGTAACATGTGACTGCACTGCAGTATGGGTGCTGCTAACAGGGCTCATCATTACACAGCCAGCTATGACTTCAAGAAGAAAGCATGCAAGTGGTGGAATATGTTTTCTGGTTGCTGCAGGTGGTCATGGTGAGAAGTTGTGTAATTTAGCTCCAGCAAAAAGAACAGAACATGAAACCACTGAGGCACCTGAAGTACAGAAAGTAATGAGTGCAGCAGCTGGTTGGAGATGGACGAAACCCCAATGCTGCCAGATGTGGACGGCCATCATTCTGAAGTCAGGACAGGCTGAAGTAAAACTTCGACTCTGCTATGAGAATGAAGACAAAAAGTTCAAAGGGCTCTCTAGTGCATAATGATTGGAACACCAAGGGAGGGCAGAGGGACATGCTGTACTCCAGCAAAGTGTGTCCCTGTTGTCCCCAGGACAGCGTTTCAACAAGTACCATACACAGAAGTACAAGTGAACTGTAAGCAAGCTACAACTGCAGGGATGCATGAACTGAAGGTGCCTGGGTTGACTAAATTTTGTACCAGGCCACCTAATACTGTCAGCATTTTTTTGCCGTTTATTTGCTCACACACATGAATGTGTCTCAGTCTACATGTATGCAGGAGAAAGTGCCAGATAACAATGAGGCTCACAGGTCACGCCACAATTGTGGATCCTCAGTATGGAAGTTGCGTCATGTCACCCTTCCAGTGCCTACAATTTGGAGGTGGCTACTACAGTTTTGAAAATGTGTGACCCCTGTATAAATGTAACAGGGTAAATACGTAAATACTTAAATTATGCCTCATCAGTGATCACAACACAGAACTACCACTGCTTAGGAATGAACCAAGGCTATGGAGTAAGATGACAGCCATTCTACAAATGCTTGACTCACAGAATGTGCATCAACAGAGTAAGCAACAAAGCCTTGGAAGGTGCCACTTTTCACAGCTGTTTCCAAGTTCAAATGACATAATGGAAAAGAGAAAATAACATGTGCTGGCTGGCTGGCATGGGACAGGAGAAAGTGCAAACAGGTAATATAGAGGCCTTTACTTTAAGGAATATTTGTTACCACAGCAACTGGTATTTCTTTTGCTTGGTTTTCAGAGGGTGACCAGATTCTTCAAAATGCTTGAATACACAAATGTTTCAATAGACAGTGCACAGTGGACACAAGCTTGGGACCAAATAATGAAGTGCCATTGATTAAAGTTATGGAGATCAAAACCAAGGAAGTTCTCGTTCATAAAAAGTTTCAGCCTGTCTGAGTAAGAGAAAGACCAACCTCAAATTGCCTTATATATCTTGTAACTCAAGGATAATGATGCATAATAGTTCATTACTATACTTTTTATATACATTTTTCAGTAAGCTACTTTGTAACGTGTGGGCCATGTGAGGTTATTTCAAGCGCTCTGTAAATTCACATGGCTTTGCAGCAAGTGCTGCTCCTGCAACCAGTACTTGACTTCTTCTGTTCTCCCAAGTGCTGTTAGGCAGATAGCTTTCAAATACCTGTGTCTGTTGCTGTGACCAATATAATGTATTTTCTTGATTAACAGAGCCCAAAAGTGCAGCTCTTAGCATGTGGGGTTGAAAAAATTCATTTAAGCAAAGGAGAGATCCTCATATTAAAAAAAAAATTGGGAACACTATTATAACTCTTACATCCATATTTGTTACAATTCTACTCCTAAGTTATAATGTTTCCGTAAGACTGGTAGGTTACCAGCAGCAAGATCTGAAACATTTGAAGCTGTGTTTGCAAAAGAAACAAACTGGATCATAAATTTCCCATGTGTTTGCTGAAATGCTAGTTCTTGTGAAGTGTAGTTTGAATTTTTTTTCCCAACTGTCTGTGAATAACACAGTTTTGTGTTACCATGTCTAGTAGTTGAAAGTTTAATCATGCAAGAACAGATGCAGATAAATATGTAAACCAGGTCAAATATGTTATGTAGAATTTGTATCAGTACATTAAACAACTGAACTGTCATCTGATGTACATAAAAATGTAACTTCCCTGACAGTTTCCTGTTTCCTATCGCATGCCTAACTCATTCAGGGTTTACAGCAGTAGTGTGTGTCACGTACACAGGTTGCAGAAGGATCTGGGGAGAGGACAGACTCAGTGGAGAAGAAACAGCACCTACAAAGAAGTTGTAATGGAGACTGCACACTGCTTAACCGATATGATCAACAGGATTGTATAGTTGTCTGGTTGGGTATTTTGCTTATAATGATCAAATGAGAAAACCCTGGCACTTGGATAGTTGTGGTTCTTGGCACTTTTAAAGAAGTTCAAAACTTCTATATAATGAATTGTAATTTACTGAATTTAAAGGAATATCACTAATAGTTATAAGTATATATTCTTAATGCAACATTAATGCAACTTTAGATTTCTACACAGTGATGCAGGGTTATCTTATTTCACTGACCCTCTTTTACACACATACACACACACATGATTGTGGTTACATCTGGAGATGACCTCGAAACTACATATACTGGGCGTTGTAGTGAATAAACCTTGTAACAATCCTTAACAACATTAATGCAACTTTAGATTTCTACACAGTGATGCAGGGTTATCTTATTTCACTGATCCTCTTTCTCTCTCTCTCTCTCTCTCTCTCTCTCTCTCTCTCTCTCTCTCTCTCTCTCTCTCTCTCTCTCTCTCTCTCTCTCTCTCTC